>JBBMOL010000136.1:1852500-2066122 GCA_037954665.1 Laguncularia racemosa | reverse complement strand
ACTTCTAAAAATTAAAATAAAAGCCTTACAAATTCAAAAAAGTTGAAGTTTCTTCCCTAAAGGCTGGAGTTGGGGGGTTTTGAAACTTTTATGGGTTTTTTTGGAGATGTAAACAATTTTAACTATGAATGAAATTTTTAACTTCTTGAGGTATATTAGGTGTTTTGGGTGGAGATTGGTGAGTAAAAATTTCCAAAAATTGGGGGGGCTCAAAGTGGCATGAGGAATGGAGGGCATACTTAGGGGGGTTTTGCTCCTAACCCCTTTTTATATAGTTAATTTTTTGGTTAATTTGTATTTAATTCTTGGTGTTGATTCACCCGCCTAAGGGGAAATTTTTGGCAGGTTTGAAGCTATAATTGGCCAAAGGTCTCATAGAAAAAGCTGGGTAGTGGGGCATAAATGGATAAGGTTGAGAGGAAAAAAATTTCTGTGGAATTAAAAGGTCCAAAATGGGGGCTTCAGCATTTAGGATTTTTATGTGTGATTTTTTTTATTTTATCTAACCCCTTATTTGGTCTGAAAAAATTTTGGGAAATTTTTTTTAGTTTAGGATTGGGTAAGTGGTTCCAAATAGGGGGAAAATTTGGAGGGTGTTAAGCTTGATTGCTTCAGTGAAAATGGCTTTTTAATTTTTTTTTATGGGGGAACATCTCTTGTTTTTTCCCTAACTTTTATGAGAAATTTTAAGGTAATCTAATTTTAATAGGAAAAAAATTTGGGTAATTTATTAACTTGGGATAAGATAGAAAAGAAAAGTAAATTTGGAAAAAACTAAAAAAAAATCAGTTTTAGTGCATTTTTTTGGGACCCCATTTTGTATGCCCTTTTTTTAAATTTATTTTGTGTCTTTTTCTTGGTTAGAAAAGTAAAATGGGGTAGATTGAGCAATCGGTGAAATCAATGGGAATCTTGAAAATAAAAGAAAGGTAAGGGAAAGTTTGATTTTCTTTGGGCTTTTTGGAGGGAGTTTTAGTAGGGGAGTTTTGCCAAATTTCTCATATTTTTTGTTTTTTGGGTAATTAAAGATGTAATATTTTAATAGGAAAATTTTGGTTAAAATAGATTAAGTTTTAGGGGGGTTTTGAGTTAACCATAGTGGCTTTTAGGACAAGGTTTAAGAGATTTCGGTTTTTATTTGGTTTTCAGTTGGGGGTTTTGTTTTTAAATTGTATTTTTTTTTTTTCTGACTATGTTCGAGGATACAATTCTTTTTGACTGGATGAGATGGAAAGTTTGGGGAAAGATTAAACTCAAGCCATTGCAAGTCTTCGGGGGTTGTAAAATTGTTTAAAATTTTAAATTAAAATTAAATGGGAGTGATTTGTAAATGGGTTTTGGGGTTTTTAGATCTAAATTAAAGGGAAAGTTTGAGGCTAATATAGTCTTACTATAAATTTTTGCAAAATTTTCGAGTTTATCTCTGGGAAAAATTTCGAAATAATTTTGAACTCTCAAATAGGGAGTTTGTGAAATTTGAAAGTTGACGGTTTAAACTGAATTTTGCTAAGCTAAATTTTTGTTTCCCTCAGAAAAGGAGTTCATATGAATCCTTGGTGTTTATTACTAAGTCTTCCAAGTCAAGTCAAGTTTTAGTAAAAATCAAAGTTACTCAAGTCTTCGGGGGGGTGTCGAAGGGAAAGAAAATTTAAAAAAGTTGGATGGAGTAGTTGATAATTTTATGCAGCTATATTCTTGACTAAACTTAAGACATTATATGTGGGGGGAGAAGTGAAGATATTTACAAATCCTGAGCCTTAAGTACCTTTTACAAATAAGGGTTAAAATGAGGAATTTTTTTGGGGGTTGGAAAATAAAAGTTTTAAACATAGGATTTGTATATGGGAAAAGGGAACATGGTTGTTGGTGCACTTGGGGGAAAAGAGGCTGGAATTTTTTAAACATTATTACAATTTTAAAAAAAAATATTAGAGATGTGCAAAAATTAGATCTGGAGTTTATTAAGAACGAAGTAAGCTCGCCAACTTATGTATATAGCAATGTAATAGCAAAAATGCTCACAAGTTGTTGTGGTTTTGAGAATTAAGAAAAAATGGGGGGTGGAAAGGTGTTTGAATTTATTGAAGATGATAAAGAATGTGAGGTAGGTTTTAGACTGTGTGTGGAATAGAAATGAAAAAAAGAAGAAATATAAAAAAATTATTCTAACTCCTTTGCATGGGAGTACCTGATGGGGAACTGAAAAGAGAAATTGCAAATTATGTATTGAATGTTTACACCCAAAAAAATGCATAGGTTACAATTACCAATACCACGGGAAAAAAAAGGAGCAGGGGCCGGATTCATCCAATTTTTCCTAGATCTTGCTAAGCTGACATTGTTGGGGGATTGTGGACCATTTGAAAATTTTGTCATTTTTTCCCAAAGGCACTGGGTTTAAAAATTTTTAGAAGCTAGCTTAATATTGTCAAAGAGATTGAAGGGTTTTTAAAAAGTACCCAACTCAATAGTATTAATAGGGATATAGTTTGTAGGGGTTTTTAAATATTTGCTAAGTAGGAACAAAGTTACAATTCAGTTAATTTTTCCTTTTCAATAGTGGCAAATTAAATGAACAATTAGTATTGGGGTATGGGAGGGTATGTGCTTGGTCTTAGGGATATGGGGTGAACAACTCCCTTAAAAGTTGTCTCAAAACAACTTTCAACTTCCCTAAATGGCCCTATGAACATTTATGGGAAAATGCGTCCCTTGCATTGGGGGAGGTTCGCGGGGTAAGGTTGGGACCTAAACAGTGCAAAGGGAGTAGACAAAGTTAAATTGTCGGTAAGGGGGGGTTAGCCCAAATGAAAATCCACCAGTAAGAGAAGGGTCCTTGGGGTTTTTTAAATGGGCCATTTTTGTAAAGGTTTCACCTACAAAAAGGGGTTTTAAATTTTGGGTAAAGGGAAATTGAACCTTGTTTGGGGGCCCCTTAGTTTTGAGAGAATTGGACTAGTAGCATCAAATTTTACCCCCAAATCTGATTTTGGGGACATGATGTTTCCCCATCCAAGCTAAGAAAATATTTATTAACCCAAACCGATCCTATACTGGGGAACCCTTTTCAACTGCAACCCAACTCATGATGGAAAATTTGGCTCCATAGGCCATCACCGGCCCAGCTAAGGGTTCCATAACTAGTTTGAGGGGCTTGCTAGAGAAACCAATCTTGAGAAAATAACCCCACTTCCTACATCTTTACTTATAAATTTTGGGGCTTTCAAAGGTTCATTTTCAGTCCTCAAGATCAAAAACCCTATACACTGAGCGAAAAGGGTTCTCAAGGGGAACCTAATTTTAAAGTATCTTAAGCGGGGACGAAGGTCTCTCTTCTATATATTTTTTTTTTAGGACTTTTTTGTTGAAAATTTTTTTTTTGGACATTATTTTTTTGTAATTTTCATTTGGGCTAGCCCTTAAAAGTGGCAAAAAATTGTAAATTTTTTCCTTTTTTTAACCCTAAGAGTAGCAAGTATTTATTTTTTTTAGTGGGGGTTTTGGGGGGGCCCTTTTTGCGTTAACACGCCTTAAGTGTGGGAATTAGGGTCATCCCTTTTAATTTTTTATCAATTTCAACCCAAAATTGGAATTGTGGCGGTGCAATAAGGGGAAATTGTGAGTCATATCGATTTCTTTTTTTGTTGTTTTTTATTTCACCTATGAGTCTATTGGGTTTTTTTTTGGGTTTTCTTGGACATTTTGAATGCAATTTTTGAAAATTTTCATGTTTAAGTTGGGATTTTTTTTTTAAACTTAAAATCAACATCTTTTTTTATTGGCATCTTGGAATTAAGGGGGGAGTTGTATCAGGGTTTCGCCCCCGGGGTTTTGATTCACGGGGAAATTTAAATTTTCTTGTTATTTTGGTAAAGTTACATTAATTTTTCAACTTCTTTGTCTTGGTTTTCCTAAATTTTTCAAAAGGGGTTTCTGTGGTTTTTGAACCAATTGGCCCGGTTTTTGAAAATTAATTGTGAATTTTTTTCCTTGGTTTTTGATTGTGTTTAAATTGTTTTGAGAATAATTTTTGGTATCAGAGAAAGTAAGGAAAAGGGATTAAGTGTTGGTTGATTTCTGTTTTTTTCAATTAGGGTTTTTTAAAATTTTAACCCCGAAATTGTGTTTTGAAAAATTTGATTGTGAAATTGTTTAATTAAAAATTTTAATTTGCTGCTTGTTAAATTGGATTGAAGGGATTTTTGTTTTTTGGGGGTTATCATTTTCGGGAAGGGAAGGAGAGAAAAAGTTTTTTTTTTAATTTAAAATTTTTTTTTGAATTTAAAAACCCCTTTCTGTGATTATTTTGTTGTTTCAAAAACTTGTGGAGTTTGTTTTGTGAATCCTTTAGAAATTTTCAAATTGGGGAAAAAATTTTTTAAAATATTTGATTGTGTGGAAAAAGGGGGAATCTATTTAAAATTAAAAACACATAAAATTTAAGTTGTGGGTTAATGGTGTTTTTTAAATTTTAAAATTCTTTCTTCCAATTGGGAAGGATTGCAATTTTGAATTTTTAAAATTTAAAAATTTGAATTCTGCCTATTTGTTAAGTTGGGTTTTAAAATTGGGGAAAGGGAGTATTTTGTTATCATTGCTGTGGAAGTGGAGGTATTTTTGTTTTTCCTTTGTTATTATTGCGTAGAAGTGGAGTGTATTTTATTTGTTGCCATGGGAGTTTTTTGTAAAGTTGTGATTGGGGGAATTTAAAAAAAAAAAAATTTTGTTGCCCGAAAATTTTTGAAAGGGGGGAAAAATATTATTGTTTTTGGGGTTTGATTTGAATTAAAAAAGCTATGAAATGCTTCAATATGCAAATGTGTTGGTCGAACTTAAGTCTTTTTAAATAAGGATGAAAAACAGGGGAAAACTTGTCCCCTTTGTAGGATAAAAAAATTTTTATGTGTTTTTAATTGATGGGGGTAGTTATACAAATTTAAATTTTTTGCATCTGTGTATTTCTGTTAGTTCAAAGCAAGCTTTCAATTTTCCAACCCAAAAAACCATAAAGCTAAAATTGGCTTAATGATAGGAAAATTTTGTATTTTCCCCAAAGAGGGGGGTCCCCTTCAGTATGGGGAAAAATTTTTGTGATGAAATTGAATGTGAATCTTCTATTGTGCACCAAACCCCTTGCTTGGCCCTTGGTTTTAATGACGGAGGGTTTAAAAAGGGTTTTGGAATACATTGTGTTCCCAAAAAAAAGGGGGCAAAGGGTTTTTTTTGAATCCTATGTCACCTTAGAGGTAAAAAGTCAAAAAACGATAAATCGACCATCGAAGTTAAAAAGGTTTGAAATTGTGTTTTGAGGAAAAAAGGTATTATTGATGGGACAAGGTGAGATGGGGGAAAAACAAGAAGGGCTCCCAAAAAACTTGATCAGTTTAGTATATTTAAGGTTCAGGAAACCCCAAAACTCTCCCCAAAGTTTTAAAAATTAATGAGTATATAACTTTTTTTCCCGAAATTTGCGAGGGGATTACCACCTTTGAGAGGGATAGAGATGTTTTTCTTATGCCCGGTTCAAAAATTTTCCCAAAACGCCTGATTTTTCGCATAAAACCCAGGGGCAAGGAATTAAAATCCCGGAGATAATTTGGGTTTAACGGGGTTTGTTGGGAGTCCCGCCCTTATGTTCCCACCCTTTTGCCCCCAAAAGGAGGAAATTGGGGGAATGTGTATTTAGTAGAGCCATAACAAAATCACATAAAACAGGATCATATTTCCCAGACTTGGTTGTTGGATGGCGAGGTTACAGGGGTTCTCTAAAGTGGATCTTAAAAGGGGTATCACCGATTGGATGAGGGAAGGGGATTTAAAAGGGAAAATGCTTTTAAAACACTCAGGATGTATAATGGGTTTGGGTTTTGCCCTTTGGGTTTTAGTAAAGTCCTGTCTTTTATGAGGTTTTGGGAACCATGTGGAAAAAATTTTTAGGAAAATTTGTTTTGTTTTTTGAAGAAAATTTTGATTATAGCAAAAAAAAAACGTGGAGCACTTCGGGGAGTATTTTGTATTTAGGACACAAAACTATTTGCAAATATCCCGAAGTTTTCCTTTTTCCAAACTAGGTAAATTTTGGGTTTTGTTGTGTCAGGTTAAGTGTTGGGGGTGAGGAGAAAGTCAAACAATCAAAGAATGGCCAAACCCCCCTTTATTATGAGGTTTTAAAATTTTCAGGGGTTTTATCTTTTTATAGCGCTTTGCCCAAAAATTTCAGTGTTTTATAGTCCCCTCACATAACTAACAAGAAGAATTTCCTTTTATTTAGAGGAAAAATCCAGGGTTTTAAGAGATAAAAAAAAACCCCTTTGCTCCTTATGGTTTTACCTTTTTGACGTTTTTAAATTAAAGTGATGTTTTAGGTTTGGGAAGGTGCTGTATTAATGCAGGAGAAGGGGATAATAGATTTTTAGTAAAAATTTTAGTGGACAATTTTAAAACTATTCTATTAGAAAAGGAATTTTTTTCTTAGTAAGGGTCTCATGATATGGAGCATTATCTCCCCCCGAAAGAGTTTTTATTTATACCGATCATGAATCTTTAAAACTTTTAGGGACAACATCTTTTTTTTAAGGCCAACTAAGTGGGTAGAATTTCTAGGGGGTTTTGCTTTGTATAAAGTAAAAAAAGGGGAACAGAATATTGTTGCTGAGTTTTTTTACGCGGTATTATTATCATTTTCCTTTAGTAAAAAATGCTTTTTTTTTAGTTGTTGAAAGAACAATTGTATGATGGGGTTAAAAAATCATGGGGGTATTTTTGGGGCAGGGGTACGATGGTTTTTGCGTGATGAGGGTTTTTGATAAATCAGGAAAAATGTTTTCCATTGGATCTGTGAGGGAATTATTGGGAGGGAAGCACTGCAAGGGGTTTTGTCGGAATTTTGGTGAGAAGAGAACCCCAGCCTATTGAGGGAAAATTTTTTTGGGAAAAGGTATATAAAAATGCCCCAAGGGTATATTACCCCTATAAAAATGGTGATACGTAGATTTTGTGTTGGTTCCTAGAACAAAAGGGGGAAAGACTTTTTTGGGGGTTTTTGATCGTTTTTTGCAAAATTCAATTGTGCCATGTCAAAAATGTGATGTCTTTTTTTGCTAAATTTTTGTGTAGGAAATTTTAAATTACATGGTGTCCACCAGCATAGTGTCGATAGGATACTAATTCCTTAGTTTCTTTTGGAAAAAAAGGAGAAGACTAGGTACTAAACTTTGTACAGTACCTCTTGCCATCCCCAGACAGATGGACAAAAAGAGATTGTCAACCGCACGCTTGGGAATCTACTCAGAGCAACAGTTGGTAAGAATCTTACGATTGGGAACTTGTGTCTTCCTATTGTTAGTTCGCTTAAAATACGTTATCAAGTTAAAACCAAATAATCTCCCTTTGAGTTGTTTATGGCATAATCCTTCTATTCCATTGCATTTTATAGCTGGCCAAAAAAAGAAAGAGAGCTTAGTGGAGTTGACCGAGCCAGGTAAATTCAGCACATCCTATGGACAACTGAGCCCCTTTAGAAGCCGGAAACAGATAATCTAGGGGAAACAACACAAGAAAATTCATCTCTATAACCAGGTGGATTTTGTCTAGATTAATCTTACAGGGACGGGTTTCTACATAAAAGGCATCTCCTAGGTTGACGGACCATTCAGGATCTTAAAGCGCATCAACGCAATGCCTATGCATAGGGTTACTGGGGAGTATGGAGTTCACAACCTTTAATGTCTCAGATTCTCACCTATTAGTAGATGACATGCATGAAGACCAATAAAATTTTGAGGGCAAATCTTCCAGAAGCCCGAGGAGATGATAGGAATCAACTCATTTTAGGCCCTATCACCAGGCCCAGCAAAGGGTCTCCATAATCTAGCTTTGAGGGTCTTGTGAAAAAACCCTTAATTTTTGAGAAAACAAACAACTTCCACATCTTTACATTATAATTTTGGTGCATTTCAAAACAGGTTTACTTGTCATCCTATAGGATACAAAAACACCTATACTACGAGCGAACGGGTTTCAATGGAACCTAATTCAAAGTATCTTGAAGACCGGCATCATGAAGTCTCATCTCTTCTATATATTTCTCCTTTTGGACTGTTTTATGTTGTAATTTTTCTTTTAGGACACTTTCATTTTATTGTAATTTTCATTTTGGACTAGCCACCTTAAAAGTGGCAAATTGTAATTTTATCCCTTTTTCTAACCCTAAGAGTAGCAATATAAATACTTGCTTTAGAGGGTTTGGGAGGCCATTTTTGCATATTTAAAAACTAGCACTTAACAATGGGGAAATTAGGGTTATCCTAGTTCTAATTCTTGTAAGATCACATTTTTACTTATATTTTTTTTGGACTTATATTAAATTTATTTTAATATTATAAGAAAATAAAAGAAATGATAATTAATTTGGTATTTATTGTGAAAATACAGGTTTTGAGGACCCAAAAATAAAATTACAAGTTAATTGGAGGAGTTTTTCACAAAATTTAAAAAAAGTGGGGCGAAGGATTGCACGAAGGCGCCGTCTTTGGGCCGCCTTGAGCCCCTTTAAACCGCCTCAAAAAAAGAAAAAGCCGCGGCCTTTAAAACCGGCCTTGAGCCGGCCTTCATTTCTCCCCCCGGGTATCCATTCAAAATCTCTCCAAAATCTTTTTTAATTAATTTGCTGACTCAAATCCTCATCAATCCACCTATCCCCCTCCTTTGGATCTATAAATAACCCCTTGTGTGAACCTTGGAAGCTCCCTTTTGTTGGAAGAAACCATCCTTTCTTTTGTTTTGAATTCTTTTTCTTCTTCTTTGTTCTAGCTCATTAGAATTTCCTTAGGTACTTTAGATTTTCCAAAGTTTAGTTTGAAGAAAAAATGTCATTTTGTTGAAGTTTGCTTTCAAATTAAGAATTCAAAAGGGGTCATTTTGGAAGATTGAGCTCTTGAAGATTTTTTAGCAATTGTTCCATTTACTTTATTTTCTTTTAGCCATTTATTAATTTAATCTTGTTGTTTAATAGAATTCCTTGCATCTTTTATTTCAATTGTTTTTATGCAATTCATACTATAATGTTCTAAATCATCCTTTTGGGAAATTGGATGAAACCCCCCCCTTTGAATTTTTTAAAAGGATAATTGTAGCCATGTTATATATTAGGAATTATTTTGGATTATTCATGATTGCAATTCCTTTGATTTCAATTATAATTGGTCTTCATTAAAAATTTTTAGAAATCCTTTTGATACGGGAGTTGATGAGGATTTTGTTAGGAAATTTTTAATTAGATTAATTGTCAATTTCGGGAGTTGCGATATTTGGTTTAATTAGAGTCTATGGAGGGCACAATGCAATGTTTCTTGTTAATTAATCACTAAGGGTTAGGGTTAATTGATTTAGGGCATTAGTTTTTGTAGCATCGGGAGGTTTATGAACATAATTTTGATTCCTTGGTTAATTGGAGACGCGGGAAGCCGATAATTAATTTAAGGTCAACATCCCTAAAAGGGATTTTCTAAACTCACTTGAATAAACTTATAACCACAAGTTGATATAACATGGTAGCAATTAGATTAACAAATCTAGGGTGAATTCTAAATTTCCCTTGTTCATAATTGATAGATTCTTCATAAAATTTTCCTTGTTGCTTTAAGTTAAATTTTTAGATTAGACATTTCAAAACCCCTTTTTAATCACCTAGATATTGATAAAATGCCATAGATCTAGTACTCAATTGGTTCCTCGAGGGATCGACAACCTTACTTTTCACCACTTTATTACTTGATACGACCAGTGCACTTGCTGCAATTTACGCTCCCATTTTATATATACGTTCTGAGCGTATCAAGTTTTGGCGCCGTTTGCCGGGGAACTAATAGATATTAGATTTTGTAATTCTGTTGGAATTTAGGCACAATTATTTTGTTATTTAATTTTCTTATCATTGTGTGATCGTTTTCCATTCTCTTTAAGGGTCTTTTATGCGCAAGAGTAGAAGTGCTGAACTTCTACCAATTAATCTTGAGATAGAACGCACCTTGCGACAACTTAGAAGAGAGCAGAGAAGAAAGGAAGAAGAGAACATGGCAGATGATAACAACAATCAGATTCAGGGTGTTGGTAGAGCACTTCGAGAATACACGGTAACCTGTTGTTTCAGGTCCTGCAATTAGAGACCAACAATTCAGGCTAATAATTTCGAGTTAAACCAGCACTCGTTCAAATGGTTCAATCAAATCAATTTGGAGGATATCCAAATGAGAGTCCTGATGAGCATATTGCAGTATTTCTTCAATATTGTAATACAGAGAAAATGAATAAATGTAATCTGATGATGTAATTAGGCTACAACTTTTTCCATTTTCACTTTAGAGAAAAAGCTAGGGCTTGGTACAATTCATTGCCACAAGACTCTGTAACCACTTGGGTAATCTCTCATCTAAATTTTTAAGGAGATTTTTTCCACCAGCTAGAACTGCTAGGTTAAGAAATGACATCACAAACTTCAGTAAAGTTTAGTGGTGAATCACTTTATGAAGCATGGGAAAGATTTAAGGAGGCAATTAGAAAATGCCCCCATCATGGATTACCAGATAATCTCCTTATTGAGATATTCTATCTCAGTTTAGATGACACATTGAGATCTCTGGTAGATGCTGCTTCTGGTGGTGCATTAATGAGTAAGACATATGATGAGGCTAGTGCTTTGATAGATGAAATGGCCTCTAGTGCACATAATTGGCAACATGAAAGAGGTAAGTCTAGAGTGGCATCTGTCAATGATATGGACACCTTAACAGCTCAGATTTCTGCTCTTACCGCCCAGGTAAGTAAACTTACCTCTACACCTTCTTTCAATGTTAATCAAATTTCTTGTTGTGTAGTTATGCTCAGGACCACACTCAACTCTTGAGTGCCCATCTGGAAACTTTTCCCTCCTCATCCCATGGAGAGCAAGTAAATTTTGTCAACAATTTCCAAAGAGGTAATCAAGGACCTTATTCAAACACCTACAATCCAGGACCACACTCAACTCTTGAGTGCCCATCTGGAAACTTTTCCTCCTCATCCCATGGAGAGCAAGTAAATTTTGTCAACAATTTCCAAAGAGGTAATCAAGGACCTTATTCAAACACCTACAATCCAGGGTGGCGTAATCATCCAAATTTCTCATGGAGAAATGATAACAATGTACTTAAACCTCCTGGATTTCAAAAGCAAGGTCCTAATCATAATACTCCCCATCAACAATATCCTAATCATAATACCTCTTCTCAGCAAGGTCAGTCTAAAATGGAAGAACTCATGATAAGTTATATGCAAAAGACTGACATAATGTTGCAAAATCAACAAGCCACCATTAGGTATCTTGAAAATCAGCTTAGTCAAATGTCTCAACAGTTGAGTAATAAGACCATCTGGGTCTTTACCTAGCAATACTGAGCAAAATCCTAAGGGTTGTAAATGCTATTATGTTAAGAAGTGGTAAGGAATTGGTTGATAAGAAACTTGAGGAAGAGGAGGTTAACCTGGAAAAGATAAAGGAAACAAAAGGAAGAGGAATCAAAGAAAAATTCACCAAAAGTGAAAGCATATGTTCCTCCTATTCCTTTCCCAGGAAGGCTGAAGCAACAACAATTGATTCACAATTTGCTAAATTTTTAGAAGTCTTTAAAAAATTGCAAATTAACATTCCTTTGCAGAAGCACTTCAGCAGATGCCATCATATGCTAGGTTCATGAAGGATTTACTCACAAAGAAGAGGAAGATTGAAGGGAATGAACCGGTGATGCTTACAGGGGAATGTTCAATGATCTTACAGAATGATGTACCTAGTTTGCCAAGAAAACAAGAGATCAGGGGAGTTTTACTGTTCCTTGCACCATAGGCAATTTTCATTTTGATAAAAGTTCTTATTGACTCCGGTGCAAGTATAAATTTAATGCCTCTATCTATTTTTAGGAAATTGGGACTTGGAGAGTGCAAGGGAACTCATGTTACCTTGCAACTTGCTGATAGGAGCATCAAATTACCCAAGGGATTGTGGAAAATGTCCTAGTGAAAGTAGATAAATTCATCTTTCCAGTTGACTTTATAGTCTTGGAGATGGAGGAGGATAAAGAGGTACCCATGATCCTTGGCAGACCATTCCTTGCAACAGGTAAAGCCTTAATTGATGTGGAACAAGGTAAGCTTACTTTAAGAGTTATGGATGAACAAGTCACGTTTAATGTGTATGAGGCTACAAAGAAATTTGATGACTGTAAATCCTGTTACACTATTGATAGTGTTGATGAGCTTTCCTCTGAGTTCATGGAAGAGAATGCAGGTGTGGACACGATGGAGTCCAGTTCTTAGGGATTTAGATGATTGGAGTGATGGTGAAGATGAACCCCAAGAAGAACGTGTTGAACAAGTTTATGAATTCAAGACTCGACACTATGAGAAGCTGGGGACCACTGAGAAGAAACCGATGCCATCATTGACACAACCCCCGGTGCTTGAAACTTAAACCTTTGCCTGGTCATTTAAAGTATGCTTATCTGGGAACAAATGATACTTTGCCAATTATCATTTCTTCTTCTTTGACAGGTGATCAAGAGCAACAACTTTTGGATGTTCTTAGAGAACATAAGGAAGCTATCGGGTGGACCATTGCGGATATTAAGGGAATTAGCCCTTTAATGTGTACTCATAGGATATTTCTTGAAGCTGAGTGTAAACCTACAGTACAACCACAAAGAAGACTTAACCCAACTCTTAAGGAAGTTGTAAAAAAGGAAGTTCTTAAATTGTTAGATGCAGGCATTATTTTTCCAATTTCTGATAGTAAATGGGTTAGTCCTGTCCAAGTTGTACCAAAGAAAGGTGGCATGACAGTGGTAAAGAATGATGCCAATGAATTGATCCCAACCCGTACTGTGACAGGGTGGCGAGTTTGCATAGATTATAGAAAATTGAATAATGCCACCCGTAAAGACCACTTTCCCTTACCTTTCATTGATCAGATGTTAGAAAAACTCGCAGGGCATGATTATTACTGTTTCCTTGATGGTTATTCTGGGTATAATCAAATTCATATAGCGTCCGAGGATCAGGAGAAAACCACATTTACTTGTCCCTATGGTACTTTTGCATTTAGGAGAATGCCCTTTGGTCTTTGTAATGCACCTGCTACTTTTCAGAGGTGTATGATGTCTATATTTTCTGACATGTTAGAGAATTTTATTGAAATATTTATGGATGACTTCTCTGTTTTTGGGAAGTCATTTGAATCATGTTTGGAAAATTTAGGCTGTGTGCATAAAAGATGTAAGGAAACTAACCTACTTCTAAATTGGGAGAAATGCCATTTTATGGTACGAGAGGGAATAGTGTTAGGTCACAAGGTGTCAGAAAAAGGGATTGAAGTTGACAAGGCAAAAGTGGAAGTAATAGAGAAGTTGCCACCACCCACTTCAGTAAAAGGAGTCAGGAGCTTCTTGGGACATGCTGGCTTTTACAGGAGATTTATCAGGGACTTCTCTAAAATCTCTAGACCTCTGTGTAATTTACTTGAAAAAGACTCTACTTTTGTGTTTGATGAAAATTGTTTGCAGGCATTCAATATATTGAAGGAGAAGCTCAGCTCTGCACCAGTGATTGTTGCACCAAATTGGGAGATTCCATTTGAGCTGATGTGTGATGCTAGTGACTATGCCGTGGGGGCAGTACTAGGGCAAAGAAGAGGTAAGATCTTTCATGCTATATACTATGCAAGTAGAACCTTGAACGAGGCCCAGAAAAACTATGCCACAACAGAAAAAGAGCTATTAGCAGTGATATTTGCATGTGACAAGTTTAGGTCTTACTTGATAGGTTCTAAAGTAATAGTATACACAGATCATGCTGCTCTTAAGTATTTATTTGCTAAAGCTGATGCTAAACCCAGGTTAATTCGTTGGATTCTATTGCTGCAAGAATTTGACTTAGAAATTAAGGATAAAAAGGGAAGTGAAAATGTGGTTGCTGATCATTTATCACGTTTGGAATATGATTGTTTAGAAACACCCATCAATGAAAAATTCCCTGATGAGCATTTGCATGCAATAGACATCCATGAATTACCTTGGTATGCTGACATAGTTAATTACTTGGTTAGAAAAATCATACCATATGGTTTGTCATTCCAACAGAAAAAGAAATTTTTGCATGACGTGAAGAATTATTTTTGGGATGAGCCGTATTTGTTTAAATCCTGTGCTGACCAAGTAATTAGACGATGTGTGCCAAAAATTGAACAGCTTAGCATAATACAGCACTGTCACTCCAAAGAAACAGGAGGTCACTTTGGGGTAGAAAGAACAGTAGCAAAAATTTTATCTTGCGGATTTTATTGGCCCAGTTTGTTTCATGATTGCAGGAACTTCATTATGACTTGTGCTCAATGCCAAAGGACTGGCAATATTTCAAGAAGACATGAATTACCACAAAATAATATACTTGTAATTGAACTTTTTGACGTTTGGGGAATCGACTTTATGGGTCCCTTTCCCTCATCTTTTTCAAACAAATATATTCTTTTAGCTGTTGATTATGTTTCGAAATGGGTAGAGGCAGTTGCTCTACAAACTAATGACAGTAGGGTTGTCATTAAATTTTTGAAAAAGAATATATTTTCAAGATTTGGGGTACCTAGAGCTATAATAAGTGATGGGGGAACACATTTTTGTAACAGGCAATTTGAGAAATTATTATTAAAATATGGAGTTACTCACAAAATTGCCACCCCTTATCATCCACAAACATGTGGACAGGTTGAGGTATCCAATAGGGAAATTAAGCGAATCTTAGAGAAAACTGTCAATGCATCCCGAAAGGATTGGTCTTTAAAACTTGATGATGCATTGTGGGCTTATAGAACAGCTTTTAAAACACCTATTGGAATGTCCCCTACAAGATTGTTTATGGTAAATCATGTCACCTACCCGTGGAGCTTGAGCACAAGGCATACTGGGCCATAAAATATCTTAACTTTGAGTTGCAAGCTGCAGGTGAAAAGAGGTTGCTCCAATTGAATCAAATGGCTGAGATGAGAGAGGAAGCATATGAAAATGCGAGAATTTACAAGGAGAGAGCAAAGCGATGGCATGATAAGAACATCTTACAGCGGGAGTTCTTGCCTGGTCAAAGAGTTTTATTGTACAACTCTCGATTGAAGCTATTCCCAGGTAAGTTGAAATCACGATGGTCTGGACCATTTGAAATTGTTAATGTGTTTCCTTATGGTGCAGTTGAGTTGAAGGCAGAAGACAACCGTACTTTCAAAGTAAACGGTTATCTTCTCAAACATTACTATGAAGGGGAACATGTTGATAGAAACGCCACAACTGTGGATTTAGGAGATTCAAGAACTTGAACTGGAAAAGTCGGGCTAGCGACTATAAACTAAGCGCTTCATGGGAGGCAGCCCATGCTCAAAAAGTATATACACTAGTGTTGTTTAAAAAAAAAAAAAAAAAAAAAAAAAAAAAAAAAAAAAAAAAAAAAAAAAACTAATTCAAGGTTGGATAAGAGCCGCCGGTGCAATCAAGACACTCCAAGGATGACAGACATTTTAGGAGGAATTTTCTTCTTGATGAACAATTTTACACCAGGGAAGTACCAGTATTTCAATTTCTGCATTGACATTCGTTCCCTTAATTTTGTGATATATTAGGAACAATGAGGACATTGTCCAATTTAAATGTGGGGAAGGGATTATAAATGTAGAATTATAATGATTGCACACATCATGAGCTTAGAAATCCCATGCTTTATTTATGTCCTTAAGTGTTTACCATCAATGGAATCTTGAAATTGACTTAGATTGGTGCCCCACTCGCCAACTGTTGTGATTAGTTTACATAGTTAAAATTTAATAGTAAAATCTCTAGAGAATGGGTTTACCCTATGTTTAGCCTTTGAACTTGAGATTGAGTCCTTAAGTTGAAAAAACAAGCAAGTTTACTTCAAGGAAAAATTGGTTGGGATAAATCTCTCTTGAAATTTCTTTGAGAATACCTTAACACCTAGTGAAAGAGGTAAAGGAAATATTTTACTTAGTGATCCCTTAAAAAAAAAAAAAAAAAAAAAAAAAAAAGCCTTTACTCCAATAACTCAGGAAAGTGAGTTAAGAGTATCCAATCTTAAATGTTAGTGTGAGGAAGAGTTCGTAGGGGTCCCTTTAAAAACCTGGTCACTTAGGCGATGAGCCCAGGATGTGCCGACTCAATGAACTCACAATAACGAGAAGGGCGGAAAGGAAAAAATATTAGTACCTTAATGCAAGTCAGGTTGACATGGGCGAGCTTTGGTCCCTCAAAAGAGTGAAGTCTCACTCCGCTGCCAATCAAGGCAAATAAAAAAAAAAAAAAAAAAAGGGGGGGAGAAATTCTAGGAAAAAATGGATACCATATGCTTTCACTCCTTGTTATCTTGTTTAGAGAAGTAAAATTGAGGGAGATGATACTTGCTAATAACCAATGAAGTTTAAATGAATGTTTTTCCTTATGGACTAAGTATTGTTTTCTATTGTTAAACACTGGGATTAAAAATCTGTTGTATTTAGATTAACTGCTAAATTTCAACTAGATATACTAGTTACAAATTTCAGTATGGTCAGAACAATGGGCACCAGAAGTTCAATGATGGATTTCTCTTGTTTAAATCAATTATTTTGCTTGAGGACAAGCAAAAGTTCAAGTGTGGGGATGTTGATAAGATCACATTATACTTATATTTTCTTTGGACTTATATTAAATTTATTTTAATATTATAAGAAAATATAAAGAAATGATACTTAATGGTATTTATTGTGAAAATACAGGTTTTGAGGACCCAAAAGTAAATTACAAGTTAATTGGAGGAGTTTTTCACAAAATTTAAGAAGTGAGCGAAGGATTGCACTGAAGGCCGCCGTCCTTGGGCCGGCCTACATTCAAGGCCGCCGGCCTTGAGCCGGCCTTTAAACCGGCCTCAAAAAGAAGAAAAGCCGCCGGCCTTTAAACCGGCCTTGAGCCGGCCTTCATTACTCCCCGGATATCCATTGCAAGAATCTCTCCAAAATCATATCTTAATTAATTTGCTGACTCAAATCCTCATCAGATCCACCTCATCCCCCTCCTCTTTGGATCTATAAATAGACCCCTTGTGTGAACCTTGGAAGCATCCCTTTTTGTTGGAGAATCCATCCTTTCTTTTGTTTAGAATTCTTTTTCTTCTTCTTTGTTCTAGCCTCATTAGAATTTCCTTAGGTACTTTAGATTTTTCCAAAGTTTAGTTTGAAGAAAGAATGTCATTTTGTTGAAGTTTGCTTTCAATTGAAGAATTCAAGGAGTCATTTTGGAAGATTGAAGCTCTTGAAGATTATAGCAATTGTTCCATTTACTTTATTTTCTTTTATGCCATTTATTAGTTTAATCTTGTTGTTTAATATGAATTCCATTGCATCTATTTATTTCAATTGTTTTTATGCAATTCATACTATAATGTTCTAAATCATCCTTGTGGGAAATTGGATGAAACCCTAGAATGTTAAAAGGATAATTGTAGCCATGTTATATGATTAGGAATTATTAGGATTATTCATGATTGCAATTCCTTTGATTTCAATTATAATTGGTCTTTCATTATAATTGTTAGAAATCCTTTTGATACGGGAGTTGATGAGGATTTGTTAGGAATTCTTAATTAGATTAATTGTCAATACGGGAGTTGCGATAATTGGTTTAATTAGAGTCTATGGAGGGCACAATGCAATGTTTCTTGTTAATTAATCACTAAGGGATTAGGGTTAATTGATTTAGGGCATTAGTTGTTTGTAGCATCGGGAGGTGTATGAACATAATTTTGATTCCTTGGTTAATTGGAGACGCGGAAGCCGACTAATTAATTTAAGGTCAACATCCCTAAAAGGGATTTTCTAAACTCACTTGAATAAACTTATAACCACAAGTTGATATAACATGGTAGCAATTAGATTAACAAATCTAGGGTGAATTCTAATTTCCCTTGTTCATAATTGATAGATTCTTCATAAAATTTTCCTTGTTGCTTTAAGTTAAATTTTTAGATTAGACATTTCAAAACCCCTTTTTAATCACCTAGATATTGATAAGAATTGCCATAGATCTAGTACTCTATTGGTTCCTCGAGGGATCGACAACCTTACTTTTCACCACTTTATTACTTGATACGACCAGTGCACTTGCTGCAATTTACGCTCCCATTTTATATATACGTTCTGAGCGTATCAATTCTCTTATCAATTTCAACCCAAGAATTGGAATTGTGGTGAGTGTAACAAGGGGAAATTGTGAGTCATATCGATTTCTTTCTTTGTTGTTTTTCATTTCATCTCTAGTGAGTCATATTTAGGGTTAATTTGGAGTTTCTTGGACATATTTGTGAATGCAATTTGTGAACAATTATCTTGTTTAAGATTGATTGTTCTTTTAGTACTTGAAATCAATATCATTTTATTGTTGGCATACATTGGAATTGAAGGGGGAGTTGATATCACGATTTTGATCCATCCTTTTTGGTTTGATTCACGTGGAATTCAATTATTCTTGTTATTATATGGTGAAGAGTACATATATAGATTGCAATTACATCATTTGATCTTTGGTTTTCCATCAAATTTCCAAAGGGGTTTCACGTGAGTTGTGAACCAATTGGACCGGTTTTGTGATATAATTGTGAATTGTTTTCCTTGAGTCATTTGATTGTACTTGAACTTGATTTTGAGCACATCACCTCACTATAGTGGAAAAGCCCGTTAGGATCTTGGACACTAAGGAATAGATTCTGAGAAGAAAGTTTATCAAGTACGTTAAGGTATAGTGAAGCAATCAAACTAAGAGAGAGGCAACTTGGGTGTTAGAAGAAAAAAATGAAAAAGAGATATCTCGAACTCTTCCATGATCTAGGTAATTTTCGAAGACAAAACTTTTTGTAAAGTGGGGGGGAGAATGTAAATGCATGAATATTTATATATGTATAAATATAGGTAATTAATTACCATTAGTAAAATTTAGCTAAGGTTAATATAGTAAACAACCTAAAGAAAACGAAGGCAATTCAATAATTTGATAAGGTGATATAAATAGGCTAATATACCACCTATTAACGCGTCCACCCCATTTGCACTATAGAACCCTAAGAACCATTCTAGAAAAACTCTCTTAGAAACCACAGAGCAACCTGAAAGGAAACTATAGAAATCAAACCCATTCTACTAGGTAAGAGTTTTGACCATTTAAGTATATAGTGGGGATTGTAGATTCATTCATCTAAGACCAATTGCTAACATGTGATTAGAATTTGGACTGAAGATCAGGATAAAACATGTATAAGAACAGATGATCCAAGAATGTAAATCACAACTCAGAATGAGTAAGTATAAAATCCCCTTACAATGTGTTAAGAATAACCCAATTTTTTTATCAATTAGATATATTTCTCTAAAAATTAAGTCATAGTAGAATTTGCAAATTGGATAAAGGGAAATTTGTGATAAACAATAACCTATCTAACTAGGTACATGCTCATGTACTTGTTTGTACAGAAATTCAAAGGTGTATTGTAAGGTACATAGTCACTGACATGCCTATATACTTAAGCATATCAAAATACAAAAAATAAACAGAATGGTACATGGCTTATAACACAGTTGTGTTCTGCCCCATTTTCTTCTACATGACCTCCTACATGGTCATATTAATCCATAACACTTCCTATGTTATTTTACTTCATTTAAATGAAATCCTAAGGATATGTAATTGGGAATGTGTATAGGTTTGGAGAATTTGTGAGATTTTAAGTGTGAGGAAATCAGCTGTCAGACATTAAGGTACGTGTATACTATGTTTCTTGCTTGTGATTGCTAAGTTAGTAATGTGCATGGATTAAATATTATTGTAAATGAATATGATTGATTGCACATGTAATTGTGTTTAGGTGGCTCCGAGAAATCGAGTGAGGGTTAGTATCCTTGAGGTGGCACCTTGATGATCAGTATGTGACGTTGTTCTTAGTGAAGTCGTGTACTAAAATGATCTAAGTAGAATGTGGAAGGACCCATATATGTTATGTAGAAGGATGCTTTGAAAGGACTCATGGATAGTAGGGAGTACCCAATATTATATATGCATTATTATTATGTATGGAATAGACTTATGGACAAAGGATAGTACCCTTTGTTGTATATATATCTATATATATGTGTTTATGGAAGGATTGTATCATGTTTAGAATTATGAGATTATGTATTGGTTTAAGTAATTGTGAAAGAAAATAAATTGTGTATGAAGAATTTATTGCAATGTGAATGTGTTGATGTTATGGTATGGCATGCATACGTGTATACCAAGTTTGTTGCTTGTGATTGCTAAGTTAGTAATATGTGTAGATTAAATATTATTGTAAATGATCCATTGTGTATCTAATTGTGTTTGGATGGGTTTGAGAAACCAAGTGAGGGTTAGTGTTCTTAAGGTGGCACCCCGATGATCAGTATGCAATATTGTCCCTACTAGAGTCATGTACCAAAATGATCTAAGTAGAATGTGGAAGGAATCATGTATATTATATGGAAGGATGTTGTGTGTTTTGTGAAAGGACTCACGGACTCATAGGCAATGGGGAGTACCCATTGTTCTATGCATATTATTATTATGTATGGATTAAACTCATGGACAAAAGGAAGTGCCCTTTGTTGTATATATATCTATATTAAGTTTTTGAGGAAAAATTGTATGAGATTTATAATTATGAGATTGTATGTTGGTTTAAGTAATTGTAAAAGAAAATAAATTGTGCATGAAGAACATATTGCATTGCATAAGTGATGATGTTCTAGTATGGCATGCATATTTATTTATAATGTTTGTTGCTTGTGATTGCTAAGTTAGTAATGTGTGTAGATTAAATATTATTGTAAATGAAAATTATCGATTGTGCATGCAATTGTGTTTGGTTAGGTCCGAGAAATCAAGTGAGGGTTGATGTTCTCAAGGTGGCACTTCGATGATCGATATGTGATGTTATCCCTAGTAGAGTCGGGTATCGAAATAATCTAAGTAGGATGTGGAAGGACTCATGTATGCTATGTAGAAGGATGTTGTGTGTGTTGTGGATGGATGCTGTGAAAAGACTCATGAACTCATGGACAATGGGGAGTATCCACTATCATATATGTATTATTATTATGTATGGAATGGACACATGGACAAAGTAGAGTAGCCTTTGTCGTATATATATCTATATATATGTGTTTATGAAAGGAGTGTATGATGTTTAGAATTATGAGATTGTGTGTTGGTTTAAGTAACTGTGAAAGAAAATGAATTGTGTATGTGATAATGTTCTGGCATGGCATGCATGTGTATGTGTAGGTATACATTGTGTTGGGCAATAGCTTACCCCTTATGAGATCCTTTTTTAGTTGTGGGTACCATAAGAGAAGTGGTAGAATATGAAGAGACCTTAATAGAGACAAATCAGGATACTGACGATAATGTGGAATACATATACTATGATGAGTAGTATTCCAATGAAAAGAAATGAGAGATGTTGGATATTCTTGTAAATTTGATTTTAGACTACTATTATATTTAAGTTGTTGAAAGCTTTTGTTGTATTAAATTAAAGAGATTGAATATGGGTTTTGTTAAAGACATATGTTTCCTTCAAATTTTGTTGTGGTATTTAAGTTCATTAACACTTTTGCGGTAATAATTTGATGAGACTGTTTATGATGTACTTTTGAGGATACATACTCTTTCGAACTTTTTGTACTTAGAAAATGATTTTAGTTATTATTATGGAGATCTAAATGTAAATGTTGAAGATTTATAGTGTCTGAACTTTTGTGTGTCTTTACCAAGTGGGGACACATGGCAAGCTATACTTATCTTGAGTTCCAAGACATTACAAAATACATGAATGAATCTGAATGAGAAAAATAACTATTTTTATTTTATTTTCATAAAGTCAACCAAACATACCATGAGAGCATTCAACGAATTGACATATCTCAATGGTCTTATGGCATTATATAATTTATCTAATAAATTACTTATAATAAATCGGGAAAAAAAAAGTTTGTCAAATATAAAGCATTCATTACGAGAGTTACATACATGTTGAAAAAAAAATGAATAAAAAACAAAAAATGAGCAAAATGGGGAATTATTCCTCTCGTAACATTGAGGGACACGGTTCGTGTACCATGTACATTGATTTGTACGTATAAAATGCAATACAAAATTGAATGATTTATGACGTGGTTACTAAATAGTAATGATTAATGATTATAGGAAACGGGAGATAGGAAGATTGACGATTTGAAAGGGGCACAAAATGGAAGAATTCATTAGAAACAACGAAATGATTTTTCAATTCAAGATAACTTTGTCTAAATTGGTTAGGTTTAATTTTTTCCATTTGATTCGCTTCAATATTGCTTAACGATTTTGTAAACTCAGTTTGAAGGCAAGTGAAGGGAAAAAAGAAGAAAGAAAGAAAAAGTAGTCATCGCTTTTTGCTTTCACTTTGGCGTGCTTCTCCATTTACGCAATTAAAGAAAGCATAGAAATCATGTTACACTGATCAACACATGCGTAAAAACCAGGTGAAAAAAAAAAAAAAAGGACAATTCGCATGAATAACAGTTGAAATACGCGTACTTCATGGCCTAAAGTAAAAATTAAGGTAAAAATTCACTTGGATTTGGTAAATAAACAAGGGCGCAGCAGCAAATGAAGTGTAATAGTTTTCCAAGGGGAATCTTACGGGCTCCGAAGCTTTTTCTTGGACCAGACAAAGTGTCTAACGTCATCCAAGGCATGCATGAGTGGATGTAAACCTAAAACTAATACTTTATTCGGGAGTTGAAAATCATTGAGTTTCAAAAAATTGAAATTGAGGTCATGCATTATAGATTTAAAACGAGCCGATAGGAGGGTGCTTTGACTTGAACCATGAACGTCCAATCGTAGTGAGCCTTGTGATGGAGATGCAAGAGGTATCCAAGGAATATGACAAGGAAAAAGGTGAAACTCCTCAGTTGGCACCTGAATTCATCCATCATCTCTAGCATCATTGTGAGTAGAATATATCAACTGGGTATATTTTATTAGTAACAATATATAAATAACTAAATACTCAGTTGCACATGAGGCATGGTGGTGTGAATTGGAACCTCAATCAGAACTCATGCTGTGGATTCTCGAGGCCGACAGCAAATAAAGGCTTGAATCATGAAAAGCAAAACCAACCGTGCAAACAAAAGCACGGGGAAAGGTATGCAAGTAGGAGGTACAGAACTTTGAAGTTAAGAATATAAATTAGAAGCATGGAAGTTGTAATCATAAGAAAAGTCGGAGCTCCAAGGAGTAAGTGTTACTAAACGTTGGTCAGAAGGGAGTTGGAGGAATGGTTTTTTAAAAGCACATGCGCGGTGTAGTGGTATATTTAATTTTTTATGTTGTGTATAGAACTCTCGAACAGACTTTCAGAACGAAGACTAACTTGGTGATTAACCATTTGAAGATCCTATTTTTTGAAAGGGAGCGTGCGCAAATGGTTAGTTTAAGTCAAGTAATATTCGGTATCTCTTTACAATGGCGAGTAGACATAGAGAATTTGAATATTTAAAAATATTTTTTGGGATAATTATTTTATTTCCTTTTCATTTAACTACCCTTTAGATGCTTATTCCTTACCTAAAATCATTCTACTATAAATTTGTAATCTATGTGTAAACAAGAACACATTGATTTATCTTTAATTGAAATTATCCTTTGATTGAGATTTTTCTCCATTGCTAAGTTCTTATCAATCATGTTGATTATGATGTCACATCCCAGAACCGTCCAAGAAGCAACATCCTTGAGACCTAATTTAGCGCACATAAATGATCATTTTATTTATATTCAAAGGGATACATTGGAGTTTCCACTACATATTCTCTATATATTACATAGAAAAACATAGGATTTTTTTCTTTTTTTTTCCATTTCCTTTTCATATCTTCACAAGATCAGTGCAACTTTGTCCCAAAAGATATCTAATTCCATCTATGGCTCAACATAGCACATCCCACGACACCCCAAAACAACCAACCCCATCCCCTTCCCCCTTTACCCTTGTGGAGGTTCCCCAATTAGTGTTCCTCATAAAATGGGGATATAAATCCCCTCAATTTACTATTAAACTAAGTAGCAAACACATGGTAGCAAATAACTAAGCAATACCAAACCATTACATTTACATGCATACTCAATTCAATGGTAAACACACACACTAATAATGTTGTAATACACGGATGCCATGTTAATGCACATAACATGCACTGGTACTGATATCTTAACCTAGCCTAGCCTAATCTTCATCTAGTTGGTTGACATCACTAGGCATCTAGATTAATAGAATGAGAACCTAGTGGCTATTGAGAGTAGGTCCCCTAACCTAGTCTATTGGCCACAAGAAGTGGTTCAATGGGATTGAGTAATGCAAATCTATATGCTTAGAAAATCTGGTTTATTTCTAAACTAGTGCTTCATTAAAAGAAACCCTAGCTTTAGCATAAAACTCAATCTAGAGTTTTTTTCCTACCATGCCATGGATGCACTAAGCAATTTATCAATCTAAGATTGAATCGAAGTCAAGAAGTATTAGTATTATCAATTCATCTCAATAATATCCCACTTTAGTATAGAACTAGGTGAAAGGACTCACTTAAGTGAAATCCCTTAAGGTTCAACAGGTTATACAACCAACATAACATCGTCATCCATAAATAGTATAAAACCAGCCAAGACACATTTCCTTAATCAATTCATCAAAATAGCATATTTAGTAGCATAGCATTAGTAGACATAAGTTAGATATCAACCAAAGAAAACCACTAACCTAGCTTATATCAATACAAGTTTGAGCCTTCAATAAGTTTGCTCACCTGCAACTACCCCACCTAACACATGTATATGTATATATATAGATCAAGGTCAAATTACTCAAGTCATCTAGTTACTACATCTTTTATTGAGGTTATTGTTTGATCAAAGTCTTTGTTGAATTCATGATTCTGGCTATCTTTAGTTAATTATGGGTTTAGACTTTTGATTATGAAGCTATTTATATATTACTAATAATTGAAGTCATTGAGCTGTAGAAATTATAGCCAATTAATTATTGCCTAGAGTAAGGCCTATAATATATAGCTTAATATTAGTTACTTAAACGATAAATAGTATACGTATTCAATTATTTCCATAAAAATTTGTATAAACTCACAACAATGTATGTTTTTACGTCAATTAATGAGAAATGTTATTTTTCATATATGTCCTATACTTGCCAAATTACCCCTAAGCCTCTAAATTATGAATAATTTGAGATAAATTAGAAAAATACCAAATTTGACATATAATGGTCTTAGATATCATAAGTAATCATATCAAATGTGTTAGGGTTTTAGGAGGCCTATAAATATTATTTATAAATTAATCATTAAAACCGGTTATTTAGATATAATTGAGCCTAAACTTAGGAAAATATTAAAAATACGAAACATACTTAATTTAAAAAAAATTACACTAATTAAAGGAGAGCATGGAAGATTGCAAAAATTCATATCAAAACAACAAGAAACGGAGCCTACAAAATTTTCAAAAGCTCCTAGCCACCATTCACTAGAAACCACCCAAAACTACTACCAACAGCCAACATCACCCACTCTAAGTGTCTCAACCCCCTAGGAGTGTATGGTTTTTACCTATAAATCACCTCACTTTGATTTTTGGAGCCTTACACAAAGTGAGGGAAAAATAGGAAAGGGTGGGGTGTTGTATATAAGCTTCTAGACCATCTTAGAAAATTAATTAAAAATTCTATAGTGAGGGGAAAAATCTGAAAAAATTATGGTTGATTCTTCTCATCATGAGACATGCCCAATTATCATTCATTTTGGACAAGTGTGCATTTTTTAATACATTTTTAACTAAGAATCTAAAATATTCCAACATTATTTCGAATTTTCAAGTTATTTATTTATTACTATTTTTATTATTCCAACTTCTTTGGAAAGTTTTATGATGTGTCCATGTACTATTTTACTATAGATTTGACATTTATTTGGTAATTTAGAGTTATTTTATCAGATATTTTAGAGTTATTTCTAAAATCTACCTATTTATTGATATAGACACTCATGAAGATATTTCCATACTATTTCTTATTTTATTATTAATTACTTAAGGATGATATAGTGATTTTACCCTTTTTCTACACTATTTTAGTAATTCAATATTGCGTCTAAGGCAAAATGGTCATTTTCTTTTTGTTGTACCTATTTCTTATATTCTTTTGAGCCCTTATCTTATTTTGTTAGCCATGATACTACCATTATTACTATTACTATGATAACTCATTATTGTCATTATTCTATAAAAATTGCCAATATCAAAGATATTTGGAGTTATGACTCCCTATTTTGGTTTCTTGTTATTTATATCCCATTTAACTTATTGGAATTCTAAAGTTAGTAGTTTCAGGGGTGTAGGGTGTTACATGTTATACCCCACAAAAATAGTTTCATCCTTGAAACTACCATTTTTTAGATAATAACAAGACAATATCATTGCATAATAGCATAAATAGTTTTCATAAGGCTACTCCTATTAAGTTAATTGCTAACCTTTAGTGAACAACTCAAGGTAGTAAGCTTTCATCAACTTAGTAGATTTTGAGGTTGCCTTTTTTATTGAGTATCAACTACTCAAAATCTTAGTTTCTTAATCTATGAATCTTTCTAATATTTGAATTGGATACTCTACATATGCCAAATCCTCTTTTAAATCTATTGGAGGTTCTTCTAAAATTGTTGTTGGATCACTTATAAACTTTCTTAGGTTTGATACATGAAAGACATTACGCATTCTTATCATCTTGTTAGGTAGTTCAAGCTCATAAGCAACCTTCCCAATCCTTCTCTTAATTTGCTATAGTTTAACATAATGAGGAATCAAATGATATCTTTAGAAATACTCAATCGCCGACTAGAAATTCCAATGGCTTCCTTCTATCATCAATGTAACTCTTATGCCTGCTTTAGACCACTTTCATACATTCCCTTATCACTTGCACTTTTTCCTTAAGTTCTTGCAACATGGCCGGCCCAATAGTTACTTACTCCCCACTTTATCCCAAAAATCATAATATAGTTAGACTTACACTTACATTGAAAAACCCTAAAATTAGAATATAATTAATTTCAATCAAGGGAATTAATTAAGTAATAAAATAAGGGTCAAATTAGAATTTTGAACATAAATTATGAAAGTGGCCTTATAATTATTAATTGAGAGATAAAAAATGGGTAAAAGTGAATAGAAAATTTGAATTAAGAAGCTTACAAGAATACCCCTAGGATATTTTATTAAAAGGGAGCATTTTAGAAAGTTTGGACTTAAATTTAAATTAAGTGGGTATTTAAGTTGTCTAGAGGCTAAATAATTTTAGAAAACTCTCATTTTCCTACTACCTACACCAGAACTCTTTGTCTCTCTAGGCTCACTCTTCCACTCTCTCATCTACCTCTCTTCCTCTTCCTGATGTGCCTAAAACCAAGATTAAGCACATGCAAATTGATACGAACCACGCCAACCCGTGACGAAACCGAATACCAATATGTTCGGAAATTCGTTGCTTAAGACGCCCAAACACCTAAAGTGGAAACCACGACCCGTTGTCTATAAGCGAGACAAGAACCTTGGTATCAAAATGAAGACACCACAATCAGGATGGAAGACCGATTGATAAGTCGGGATGAACGCCACGGAAATCAATCTGATAAGTTCGATTTAGTTCTTGAAGAACCAAGAGAGGTGCCTCTCAAAAGTGTTTAATGTTCAAAGAAGTAAATTCTTTGTTGTTCTAAACCCTAGGAGCTTTTATACTAAGGTTACAATTCGTGAAAAATAAGTCCAAAACGACGTAGCTTAGATAAGTTGCGTAAAAACACGAAATAGGAAAAAGCTGGCCGGCAGGGGATACACGGCCGTGTACACGACCGTGTACTTTGGCCGTGTACTTTTCTGTGCACATTCCTGGCAACATACACGGCCGTGTACACGACCGTGTACTTTGACCGTTGTCGAGTCTAATTTTTGAATTCCCATTCCTAATCCGATCTAGACTAGACCCTATGCTCATCTAATATAGATCATCGACTTGAGTTAGGAATTTTGTTTGATTTTTGGAGTCGCCACCCAACTGTTGTTGGGAAAAATTGAATTAAGACTAAAGGAGCGGATTAGTCTTAATTTAGACTACTAGTCGTCGTTATTTTCCTCTTCCTATTTTTGTGAAAAGAGGAAAAGGGAAAACCAGAGTTTCTAAGTCCGAAGGCTAACCTATTAAAACCTTTGCGGTTACCACCTAATCTCCTAAAATTGTTCCTCTTTAGAAATGTGTTTTATTGTGTTTCTGTTACTTTTTATTATGTTTTGAATTATTATAAGAAAAGGATTTTTCATTTATTTTATGGGTTGACCCGGATGGGTGCCTATGTACTTGCTACTTAGGATCAAACAAGTCGTAGTTCGCTTTTCTGAAAACTTTAAGTTTGTTTGTGAATTTTAATTTTGAAATCTCTTTTGATTTATGTTTTTTATCATTTTTGGGATTTTTCTAAAAAATTCAAAGCCTAAGCTTTAATCTGATTTTTGAAAATGATTTTTAGGAAAAAACATCAATTTTGGATTTATTTTAAGAAAAATGATTTTTCTAAGTTCTAAAACTAATTTTTTTTTAATTTTTATGAATCTTCACGATTTTTGTGATTTTTATGATTTTTTTTTATTTTTGTAGTTTTTTATTATTTTTATGATTTTTTTATGATTTTTATTGATTTTTGTATAATTTTTGTGAATTTTTATTAAAAATTTTATCCTAAGTTAATATCTATCCTATTTTGAAATCTAAAGTTTTATTATTATTTTCCTAATATTTTTTATTATTTTTCTACATTTTATTATTTTATTATTTTTTTCTGTCTTATTTTTTCTTGTTTATTACTTTTCTACATTATTAAATTCTAGAAAAATCTAATTTCTATATTTTCCTATTTATTAAAAACAAATAAATAAATAGCTAAATAAATGACAAATAATAAATAAAAAATAGTAAATCAATTCGGAATAAATAAACAAAATAAAATAAGTAAATTAAATAAAATAAAAAAATCCGGAAAATCCGACTTACCTAGATCCGGGTCGATGTGCGGGTCGGGTCGGTCAGGTCGAATCGGGTTGAATCGAGTCGGGTCGGATCGGTCAGACACGGTGGCGGGGGTTGCTCGGTTACGGCATTCCAACGGCCTTTTGCAGCGGGTGAGGTGTCGAATCCTAGCTTCTCAAGAGTGCTGAATCTAATGGTGGCGATGGTTCACTCTCAGATCGCCTCCTGGTGGTAGTTCAACGCCGGTCGGTGGTCGCGGTTTTGGGTCCTTCTCCGATGCTCTCCGATTTGCACTCTTTTCTCACTTTCTCTCAATTCTGATCTGTCCCCTTGCTTCCTCCCTTCCTCCTCTATTTATAGGCGTCCGGAAACCCTCTTGGATAAGCTCAAATCGGCCGATTTGGATAAATCCGAATTTCTTTCGTTTTTAGATTTGATTTTATCCTAGCGATTTGATGTTGATCTCTTGTTTTTCTTTGATTTATCTTATGGATTTGGCTTTATCTTGACAATAATCTAGAAGATTTTGAAAAAAAATGATCGATTCCACCTTCGTCGAACTTGCTCCGGCTTCTTCTCGCGTTTGTCCGAGTGAAGAAGACGATCACGCGCGACATGCGTGACTTTCTTCGGCCAATCGGACGCTGCCACGTGGCAACTCCAGGTGAAAGGCAAAAAAAATTGTATCGAATGCTCGAGGGGAAGATTCGAACTCGCGACCTCCAGCCTCCACACGTTCCCTATGCACATGCACGAACCAGCTAAGCTGGCCTAATTTCCCGATTTTCTTTATATCGCAAATTGCATATATGCAATGCGATTTTTTTTCATTTTTTGTATTTTTTGAAATTTCAAAAATTTATAAAAATTATTCATCCCTTATTATTATTATTTCTGAAATCATTTTTCAAAATTGATGTGTTTTCCTATTTATTTATTTATTTTTTAATATTTTCCATTATTTTTGCTAAATTAGAAAAATTAGGAAAAATTGGAAAAAATTGAAAATCGATTATTATTGATTATTACTCATTCCTAAGGCAAAAATGGGGTGTTTACAACCGTGTACCTTTCTGTGCATTTGCTTGACTCCATACACGACCGTGCCTTTTAGCCGTGTGTCTGGCCATGTATGATTTTGTGCAATCTTGAGATTCTTACACGGCCGTGCCTTGAAAGTACACGCCCTCTTCAACCCGTGTCCGGTGTGACTTGTATAAGAGCAAGGGTCTTCCCATGGTTGTTCCAATCCGTTCCAACTTCATGATTGCTCCAATCCTTTCCAACTTCATGGACATCCTTTATCAACCCGTTAAGTGCTTCCTTGAGTCGTTTCGCTCGACTTCTTGTGATCAGTCCAGGCAGCACTTTAAGAGGATCCACATTCCTTCTTCCGGCTTGACTCTCATCAAGGATCTCATCATTCCCCTCCTCTTGAAAAGGATTTGTCCTCAAATCGTCACCTACATCAAAAGGACTAAGATCAATAACATTAAATGTGGCACTTACTTGATACTCACCAGGCAAATCTATCTTATATGCATTGTCGTTGATGCGCTCAAGAACTTGAAATGGTCCATCGCCTCTAGGAAGTAGTTTAGATCGACGTTGCACGGGAAACCGCTCTTTGCGCATGTGAACCCAAACCTAATCTCCAGGTTCAAAAACAGCTTGTCGACGACCCTTGTTAGCTTGTTTCACATACTGCTCTGTTCATCGTTCAATGTTCAGCCTTGCCTTCTCATGGATCTGTTGAACAAATTCGGCCTTCTTCTTGCCATCTAAATTAACATACTCAGAAATAGGCAAAGGTGATAAATCTAAAGGAGTTAGTGGATTAAAACCATACACAATTTCAAAAGGAGAAAATTTAGTAGCAGAATGCTCTGTACGATTATAAGCAAATTCAACATGTGGCAAACAATCCTCCCAACTTTTAATATTCTTTTTAATGACAGCCCTCAACAAAGTAGATAAAGTTTGATTGACTACCTCAGTTTGACCATCAGTCTATGAATGACAAGTAGTAGAAAACAATAACTTAGTTCCTAACTTAGCCCACAAAGTCTTCCAAAAGTAGCTTAAGAACTTAGCATCCTTATCTGATAAAATTGTTCTAGGTATACCATGCAATCGCACAACTTCCCTAAAGAATAAATTAGCAATATTACAAGCATCATCCGTTTTGTGAAAAGGAATGAAATGTGCCATTTTAGAAAACCTATCAACAACTACAAAAACAGAATCCCGACCATGTCTAGACCTGTGTAATCCTAACACAAAATCCATAGAAATATCTACCCAAGTCTCATGAGGAATGGGAAGTAGGGTGTAAAGCCCTTGAGGTTGGACTCTAGATTTCACTTGCTTACATGTGACACATCACTCACAAATCCTCTCAACATCTCGTTTCATGTGAGGCCAATAGAAGTGTTCCTGCAATACCCCTAATGTTTTAGCTACTCCAAAGTGTCCCATTAAACCTCCTCCATGAGACTCCCTCATAAGTAATTCTCTTAGAGAACAAATTGGAATGCACAGTTTACTCTCCCTATACAAGAATCCGTCATGTTTATAAAATTTTCCATGTACACTCTTCTCACATTGCATATACTCCTCACAAAAATCTCGATCAGCGGCATATAACTCCTTAATGTGCTCAAAACCAAGAAGTCTAGAACTAAGAGTAGAGATAAGAGTATACCTTCTAGAAAGTGCATCACCAACTACATTCTCTTTACCTTGCTTGTAGTGGAGGACATATGGAAATGTTTCGATGAACTCCACCCAACGAGCATGCCTTTTATTCAGCTTGTGTTGCCCCTTCAAATACTTCAAAGATTCATGATCAGTGTGGATCACGAACTCTTTTGGCTAAAGGTAGTGTTGCCACGTCTCTAGGGCTCGAACCAATGCATATAGCTCCTTGTCGTAAGTAGGGTAATTCAAGGTTGCCCCACTTAGCTTCTTGCTAAAGAATGCAATCGGTCTTCTCTCCTGCATAAGCACTGCTCCAATACCTAATCCTGAAGCACTACACTCAATTTCAAACGTTTTAGCAAAATTAGGTAAAGCAAGTAACGACGCCTGAGTCAACTTATTTTTAAGCGTCTGAAAGGCTTTCTCTTGTTGCTCTCCCCAGCTGAACCCCACGTTCTTCTTAATTACCTCAGTAAGTGGTGCTGCAATGGTGCTGAAATCCTTCACAAATCTCCTGTAAAAGCTCGCTAGTCCATGGAAACTCCGCACATTACTTACATTGGTTGGACTAGGCCATTCTTGGATCGCACGAACCTTTTCTTCATCAACCTGTATTCCCTACGCACTAACAACAAAACCAAGAAACACAAGTTTGTCTGTGCAAAAAGTGCACTTCTTGAGGTTAGCATATAATTGTTCCTTTCGAAGCACTTCTAAAACATCCCTCAAGTGTGACATATGATCTTCCAAACTTTTGCTGTAAATAAGAATGTCATCAAAATAGACAACCACAAATTTTCCAATAAATGTCCTCAAAACATGGTTCATAAGTCTCATAAAAGTACTAGGTGCATTAGTTAACCCGAAAGGCATTACTAACCACTCATACAATCTATATTTTGTCTTAAATGCAGTTTTCCATTCATCACCCTCTTTCATTCTAATTTGGTGATATCCACTTTTCAAATCAATTTTAGAAAAGACACTAGACCCATGTAACTCATCTAACATGTCATCTAAGCGAGGAATGGGATGACGATACTTTACCATAATGTTGTTGATGGCGCGACAGTCAACACACATCCTCCATGTCCCATCCTTCTTAGGCACCAAAATCACAGGCACTGTACATGGACTCATGCTCTCTCTCACGTACCCCTTCTCCATTAATTCATCGACCTGCCTTTGGAGTTCCTTTGTCTCCTCCGGATTGCTCTTGTAAGCTGGCTTGTTTGGAATCGATGCTCCGGGTACAAGATCAATCTGATGCTCAATACCACAAATAGGTGGTAATCCCTTTGGAATCTCCTCAGGAAAGACATCTTCAAAGTCCTGCACAAGAGACACAACCACACTAGGCAAAGAGTTAGATAATTCGTTAGTAGCCAAACATGTTTCCTTAAAAACCAGCAACAACTTAGGTTGCCTCATCACTAACGCTCTCTTTACTACACTCGCTCTTGCCACACAACTCTCCTTTTGCAAGGCTGCCCTCTCCTTTTCACTCACCACCAAAGTTGATCCCTCTTCAACTTGGCCTCTCACACTCTTTCCAGCCTTCCTCTCCTTTTCCTTTTGATCTTGAGTTTTATATTCCTTTTTCTTCTCATTGTCTTTTGCTCTCTCACTCTCACTTTGCTTTTCACTCACCTTGTGTTTTGCAAAAGACTGTTGTAGCTGCAACTGGTCCTCATACACTTGCTTAGGTGTTAAAGGTTTAAGATTAAAGCTTTTCCCTTGGTGAACAAGCGTATACTTGTTAGAAAAGCCATCATGAACAACCTTCCTATCAAATTTCCATGGCCTCCCCAACAACACATGACATGCTTGCATTGGCACTACATCACATAACACCTCATCCTCATACATACCAATGCGAAACCCAATCAATGCTTGCTTACTCACCTTAGTCTCTCCACTATCATTCAACCACTGCAATTTATATGGACTAGGGTGTCTAACAGTTTTGAGCCCCAGCCTCTCAACAATAAAGTTACTCACTACATTGGTGCAACTCCCTCCAACAATGATCAAACTACAAATGTGATCTCCTAGATAACATCTAGTATCAAAAATATATTCTCTCTTTACACCTCTTCTTCTTCCTTCACCTGCACATTCAACACTCGCTTCACTACCGCCACTAGCCTTCCCATTGCAAGCTCCTCATCATCACTAGCATCCTCTAATGGAGGCATGTCATCTTCTTCACTATCCCCCTCAGTCTCATACTCACCATCATCACGCAAAATCATCACACGCCTATTTGGACATTGACTAACAATATGGCCTCTACCTTGGCATTTAAACATCTAATGTCTCGATTTCTAGAAGTAGAAGAATCAGGGTTACCTTGGTTACCAAGAGTAGAACCCGCTTACCTCAGCTCCCCTTTTGGTTTGGTGGGTAAAGGCTTTTCTTCTTTCTTCCATTGGTTGGTCTTCCAAGTGGATGAACCATTACCCTGTGGAAACCGTGCATTACTACTACCTTTCCTCTTGTGCTGGTTCTCAACCTTTATAGCCATATGGACTATATCCTCCAATTCTACATAATGCTGCAATTCAACCACATTTTGGATTTCTCTATTCAACCCAGCAAGAAACATAGCCATTGTGGCCTCTCTATCCTCCTCTACATTTGCCCTAATCATAGTGACTTCCATCTCCTTGAAATACTCATCTACACTTCGGCTTCCCTGCCTTAGAGTTTGCAACTTGTTGTGCAATTCACGATAGTAATACGCAGGCACAAACCGCTTCTTCATCACTCTTTTCATCTCTTCCCAAGACTCAATAGGTGGCTCACCACTCCTTCTCCTATTCAACATTAGTTGATCCCACCACACTATAGCATAATCCGAAACTTCAATGGCAGCAATTTTTACCTTCTTTCTCCCACTATAGTTGTGACAATCAAATACCATCTCTACCTTCTTCTCCCACTCTAAGTACACCTCGGGATCATTCTTCCTGTGGAAAGGAGGAATCTTCATCTTTATGCTACTCAATTGATCATCCTCTCTATTCCTATCTCCTTTATCTTCCCAATCTCTAGTTCCTCTATTCTGGCCACTATAACCTCTATAACTCCCAACAGAAGGCTCATAAAAATCATCATCTGACATTTCATCTCTCCTAGAACGACTTTCCCTCTTACGCCCTTGGAATACGCTTGTGGATTGCTCTAGTCTTTACTCTACCGTCTCATGAATTTGTTCCATTCCCTCTTGGAACATGCTCTTCATTTCTCCCCTCAACGCCTCAATTACTAACCTAGCATCAAACCTTCCCCTCTCACCTTCAGGAGAATGTTGTCTCGACATAGTCCCTGTAGAAAAAATTAGTTCTAACACAAATATATATATAATTAAACCTCACGATACACTCCCTTACGTGTTTCGCTCAAATGATGATATCACACAGTCACTCGTGTATTCTCACAAATAATGATGATATCAACTCGCCAATTTCCTCTTCTCAATTCTCTTGGAACTAACCCGAACTACACTAATTTCCTTCCGTAGAATTCAAAACAACTCTAGGGTTCGTAAATTTTCCTCTAATTTTCTATCCGAATTTTTTTTTTTTTGGTCTCTGTTTTGCTTTGATCACGTTTCTCTTGTCTTTCTTTTCTTTTCTCTTCTTTTTTTTTTGTCGTGATTTTTACTCTCTTTTTTTTTAAACAATTGCCTAGTCGATATTACACTATCAAAAGACAATCAATACTACGAAATTGAATACGATAATTGATATGAATGATTGGAGTTAGGGTTTTTGATATTACCTTCCTCAACTGAACTTGATGTTTTGACAAACCTAAGCTCTGATACCAAACTGATACGAACCACGCCAACCCGTGACGAAACCCAATACCAATACGTTCGGAAATTCGTTGCCTAAGACGCCCAAACACCTAAAGTGGAAAACACAACCCGTTGTCTGTAAGCGAGACAAGAACCTTGGTATCAAAATGAAGACGCCACAATCAGGATGGAAGACCAATTGATAAGTAGGGATGAACGCCATGAAAATCAATCCGATAAGTTCGATTTAGTTCTTAAAGAACCAAGAGAGGTGCCTCTCAAAAGTGTTTAATGTTCAAAGATATAAATTCTTTGTTGTTCTAAACCCTAGGAGCTTTTATACTAGGGTTACAATTCGTGAATAACAAGTCTAAAACGACGTAGCTTAGATAAGTTGCGTAAAAACACGAAACAGGAAAAAGCTGGCCGACAGGGGATACACTGCTGTGTACTTTTCTATGCACATTCCTGGCAACATACACGACCGTGTACTTTGATCGTGTACCTTTCTGTGCATTTGCTTGACTCCATACACGGTCGTGCCTTTTAGCCGTGTGTCTGGCCGTGTATGATTCTGTGCAATCTTGAGATTCTTACACGGCCGTGCCTTGGAAGTACATGCCCTCTTCAACCCGTGTCCGGTGTGACTTGTATAAGAGCAAGGGTCTTCCCATGGTTGTTCCAATCCGTTCCAACTTCATGATTGCTCCAATCTTTTCCAGCTTCATGGACATCCTTTATCAACCCGTTAAGTGCTTCCTTGAGTCGTTTCGCTCGACTTCTTGTGATCGGTCCAGGCGGCACTTCAAGAGGATCCACATTCCTTCTTCCGGCTTGACTCTCATCAAGGAACTCATCACAAATGAACTAATTTACAACCCCTAAATGACAAGATCAAAAATCGGTTCAATAGACAACAAATTGCGAGATCCCTTATGATGTAAGATGAGCCAAATGTTATAATTTTCAAGGGAACAATACTGCAATGATGAAATCCTTAATTGCAACACTAAACACATTTGAAATCCCACGTGAATAATACACAAAAATCAAAGAGACAAATCCATGATCCACTTCCCACACAAAATGATCCATGATTCAAGTGTGGCTAAATCGAAGGTTAAAAACTAAGGCTAAAAACCAATCAATTAAGCAATAATAATTTGATTACAAATGCAATTAAATCTGACCAAGAAACATCCAATCCAACCCTAAATATAACTCACTAGTGATGAAAAGGAAACACAACAAAAAGGAATTGATATTACTCACAATTTCTCCTTGTTGCACTCACCACTATTCCAATTGTTGGGATTGAAATTGATAAGAGCAATTGAACTAATGAATGAACCCTAATTCTCTTATGTAAAAGGTGAAGTGTATTATGAAAAATTCTCCCCAAAAACCCTACTTAAGCAAATATTTATACTTGCTCCCTTTAGAGTTAAGAAGTCCACAAAATTACAACTATGCCACTTTTAAGGTGGCCGGTCCTAAAAGACAATTACAAACAAATGAAAGTATCCCAAAAGAAAGATTACAACATAAATAGTCTAAAGAAAAATTACAAATACAAAAATAATATAAATCCTCAAAGAGCCAATGCATCGAAGGGATGTCAATCTCAGCAGGCTATTGGATGATAATCCGATGATGTCCCATAGCGATCAACTAATGTAAGTCTTTTGGCATCCCATGGAGAAATATTATTGTACCTATAAGATTATTACTCAAACGTTTATTAGATAAAAGAAATAAGGTGAAATATGAGTGATTTAAATCATCATCTAAATTGAGTTCTGAGAACATCTAAAGTGTCAGAAAAATTCCCATCACTTCCACTCTCACTCAATTTCTCTTGTTGTTCTTTTAATTAAACTCACATATTATACATATATCATCAAGAAGTGAAAAAAAAAAACTTAAATCAAAAGTATTAGATCAAATTCGAGTAAGAAATGAATTCATATTAAGTTGAATTTCATGTCAGAGCTCAAATGATCTAATGTCTAGTTAATTGTGGTTTTACACAAGGAATTGAATCAAGCAGTTGATGAAATGCAAAGTTGTAAGAGTTCAATTTTGGGTTTATAATTTAGACAGTTTTTTGGTGTCATTTTATTGATAGGTTAAAGTGTTAATTTGGGTATTTGACTATTATTTTGATAGGTAGAGCATAGGCTTTAGTATGGGGGACTACATTAAGGAAGGTAAATGTATCTCAATTTGAGATATGTTGTAGAGCTCAATTCAATATATAAGTTTTGTATAGTTAATAATAATTAATTTTGGGTTTTTGAAGGAATTCTTGAAGATTCAAGCAGTGATTGGAAGTTTTAATAGCTACAAAGGTGAGGTATGTGTTTAATTCATGTTTAATTAGAGTTTGAGAATACTTTTGATGATAAATTGATGAAATGATGAATGTAGATATGTTCTTGTGTAGTGTGTGGGTTGGAAATTAGTGATTGGAGTTGAATTATTGAATTTAGATGAATAAGTGATTGATTCAATATCTAGTTAATGTTTGGTAGATTTAGATAAACGTTTGATATTTTAAATTATGGGATAATGGAAAATTAATGGTGGCTATGACTTCTATGGAGATTCAAACACATTCATGATTTGATTTTTGTGATTTAATGATATAGATTGTATAATAATAGTTTAGTCAAATTTATAATAACAGCTTCAATAAGTAGTAGATATGTACTTGCTAGACTACTTTAATAATACATGACCAATTCAAGCATCTCTATATAATGAGCTCTCTTACTCTTATTCTTAGTGTTGTTAGACTCAGCTTGAATGGTTGACCCGATCATATGAGAACGTTAAGGATTAAGGGGAAAAACCAGGTTTAATTAGAAGTTGAACTAAGGTCAAATTAGGTTAGACTGTAGTGGTTAACTTAGATTTGAAAACATGTTGCTCTCACAACTCTCATCTTCCCCATCTTCTCTTAAATTGACCTTTAGTATTCATTGGTTAAGTTCGAGCCAAATTAGTTCCTACAATATCAAAACATTGTGGGGGTGTAAGCTATATTTAACTTAGTGAATGCTATCCTCGTATTACACTTTCAAGCAAGTTCACACAAGATATTAGACAAGTATATGAATGCAATAATCTATATGGTCTTCTCATAACTGTATATAGCACCAATTTATTGCCCTCTATTGATTAGGTAGGGAAATAATTACCAACTCGTTAGCTTTAAGTTCTAATCACCGTGAGCTCCCACATATCTCACTTATTTACTTTATGTAGCATAGAAAATAGAAGTGACCTAGTGTCACTAATTTTACTAAAAATCATTTATTATCATTTGTATACACACTCATGCCTTAAGGGGTATAGATGTGAACGGCACCTACAGTCTCACTTACCCCTAAGTAGTGAATCCCCATACTAGGCCTTGATTAAAGGACAATATTTCTTTATATGAGTTAGTTCCTAGAGGTCGAGGCAAGGTTGTGTATGAAGAATCACCTTCATACGTCTTCTTCTTATCACTACGTGATGTTGACGACCTTCTAGAGTGGAAGTCATTTTATGCATGACCAATTTATTAATCAACTAATTATAATTAAGGTTTGGTTAATTAAGCAATCAACAAATGGTTCACTAACACTCATCAACCCTTAGTAGCTAGGTCACATCATAGCAACCAAGGGGTTCAATTATATTAATATCAATTGGCAAAAAAATATCAAACACATGCAATTTCCATCCCCCAAACATGCTTTCAATTATCTTAATCCATCAAATTCACTAAGATAGACACTCACTTTGCCATGATGCCTATTTGTTATCATAATAGTCCTCTAATAAATCCCGTTTGTAATCAAAATGTATTTGAGGTGTATTGGTTCTTAATCTCTTATGAATTGTATTTTATTGCTTTTTTTTACTTGGTTAGAGGAAGATATACTTTGGGTCTTCTTTATTATGTATTGGTTAAGGGGTAATGGCTCATAAGGTAAGTGTTTGCTATTCTTTTTATTTCAATTGGTTTCCTTTAGCCTTAGTGATCTTTGTGGGCCTAAACTACTAGAAATTCATATTTGCTAAGTTTATTTCTCATTCTCATATTTAGCTTAATTTGTGCTTTCTTGATCTTCTAAGCCCATTTGCTAGTGTAAAACCCAATAGTCTAATTTAGGGCTTGGTTTGTGTCTTAATCCTTGGAGATTTAATCCTATCCTTCTTTTTACTTTAATTAGACCTTAATTTCAATTATATAAATGATTTCCTTTACTGCCCATGTCTCCTATTCTTAGCCTATTTAATGTATGTTAGGCCTTGCAATTGTTTGGTTAACTTAATGGCCCTAATGGCAATGATTAACACTTGAATATCCTTTTCTTAACTCCAAAATTTACATTAGTCCAATTGTCTATAATTATTGACTTAAGTTGAAGATCATCATCCAATTTCCTTTACTTGTGCATTGGCTAAAGGGAAATTGAAGTTCTAATTTGTGCTTCCTCAATTTAACTTTCACTAATTCCTCTTAAGCATGATTTAGCCTAACTCTAAAGGATTAAATCTAGACTCAAACTCAAATTGAACTTCTCTCTTCATGTGTATGTCTTGGCCAAGCTTGAAATTTTGGGAAAATAATCACATTTCTTATTCAATCTTAGTTGATTCAATTTGATTTATCATCAAGTATCAACTTAAAGATTAGGTTCTACTTTAATCTAACTCCTAAACCTCCTATTCCCTTTTAGGAGTCTCGACAAAGATGGTTTTATCAACATAGTTCCTCCTTTCATTCGTTTTCAATGGAGTATCATCAAATATATGAGGAATCACACTTTTCTTTTTTTGCATCATCACATGCATATATGATAATTGGGGTCTTAATTTGAATTTTGTACATGCTACTTTTGTGAAAAGACCTAAACTATCATTTACTACAAGAATAAGCTTAAGAAAGGAAGGGCTCTACTATACTTGATGAAGCTCAACACCTCGAATTCCAAGCTTGCTTCCTTCTTACCTCTTAGCAAAGCCCACATGTCTACCTTATAAGCTCCTTCTCTTCCCACTTTGCCTAGTTTCATGTCACATAGTTGATCTAATCAATTAGTGGAAATAACCTAAAGAAAACATAAGGAAATCGAAGCCTTATGAGATCGTAGCTCGCCTTGGAATTTAGAGGTGTGCTTCCTTGCTGGGGCTTGTTGAAGTTGATGTTGTGTAATTGATATTTAGAATAAATTAATGGAAATGTGGTGGTTGTGAGTTGATGTATTCGGTGGTAAAAGAAGGTGGTTTTTGCTTGGTTCAATTTCCCATTTGGAGAGATTAGTTTAGTGTTTAATTGTTGTTTTGAAAATGAAATTTGAGTGTAAGAGAGGGGTGTAGCCAACGGTGATGTGGTGGTGCTAGAAATAGTTGTTGCTATGTTTGTTCTTGCATCTTTAGGGAGGGTTTTCTTGAGAATGTGTAAGAGAATCTGAAAGTGAAAGTGAGTAGGAATGGGGAACATGCAATCAACAATAGATGGAAGGGAAAAGGAGAGGCAATTTGCTTACCTATTAGGTGTGAAGTGTACATTGGAAAATAGAGTGAGTTAGATAATTCTAGGTTTATTTCGTTACAGGAAATTCCTAGGTTTAGTCAATTGCCATTTATGGCAACAATTAATCAAAGATTGATGCCACATTTCACTTTTTCCTTATGTGATTTCTTTAGCCAATGGTTAATTCCTTGTAGTTGATGATAGGAATCAAAACCCGACAAAACCTATCATTAGGACAAGAGCTAAAGGATTTCAAATCTTGGCAATGAGGGCCCATTTTGAGCACATTGACCTGGAATCATTTGTTTACTAACCTCTTTTCTCTTATTCATGTATTCTATATTCCAACAGGTACACTTACCATGCTTTACAGGGCAATGGACAAACTCACTAAGACTCAGCTTGTGGGTTATCTATAGACCAACCTAAACCGGCGATGAGCTGGGCCGACAAATCCTATGGAAGAGCTAGCATGATGAAGACTATTTTTATTTGTAATTATTTCTTTGGACTATTTATGTGTAAGCTTTTAGGACACTTTTTATTTGTTTGTAATTGAGTTTTAGGACCGGTTACCCTAAAAGTGGCATAGTTGTAATTTTGTGGACTTTTTAACCCTAAAGGGAGCAAGTATAAATACTTGCTTAAGTAGGGTTTTGAGAAACTTTTGCAAAATTTTCAGAATAGACACACTTCACGTGTTGAGGGTTAAGGCTGCCTAATTCCACAAATTGCTCTTATCAATTTCAAATCCCAATTTGAGGTTGTGGTGAGTGGCTTCAAGGCTAATTTGTGAGTAATATCAAATTTTCCTTGTTGCAATTTCCTTTTCATCACTAGTGAGTTGTATTTAGGGTTGAATTGGATTTTTTATTGACCGAATTAGATTACATTTATAATCAATTTCATGTTGTTACAATTGATTAGTTTTAGCCCTTAAGTTTTAACCTTCAATTTAGCTTCATTTGAACTGGGGATCACTTTGTTGGGAAAGTGGATCTTTGAATTAATTCTTGCTGTTTTGTGTGTAATTCACGTAGCACTCATTTGTATTTAGTGTTGTTTGAAGGATTTTATCCTTGTGGAATTATTACTTTTCAAATTAGAGCATTCGAATTTCATTGCTCTCCATTAGGGTTCACACAAATTATTGGAGTTTTGAGCCGAGATTCAACAAGTGCATTGAGGTTTATAATTTGTTCCAATTACATGTGCTTAACCCCTATTTTAGGCACATCATCTTTTGGTATCAGAGCTGAACATATTTGGTTCATTTCAATCTTAATCATGTGGTGTTGAGGAATTGGTTATAAACATTTAGATTTGACACCATTGTTCATGTGATTGAAGCTAGTTTGATTGACATTGTTTGTTTGTCTTTCAAATTGGTTTTGCATGTGCTTAATGTTGGTTTTAGGCACATTAGTTGATTAAAGGCTTTATCTAATGGTTTAAGGTAAATCCTAGGTTTAGTTAAATTATTAACTTTAGTAACTTTTCATTTTGCATCATGTCACTTATTGTACTTTACATCAACATTTTTATGATTAAATCTCCACCATTGGATCAAGATGACATAAATGCATTAAGGGTGACCAACGGTTTTACTCTTTTATCCATTAGGCGCACGCTTTTGCCTATGATTAATTTGCATCTTCTAATTAATTAAGCTAGCTAAGCTATATTAAGGTTAATTGTATTAGTTTAGTTAATTAACAATTTGTAGGACATAAATTCCCTAGGGTTAACCCTAATTATGGTGAATATTTTAAGGTTCGGCTTTGTCAATTTAGGTTAATTGATAATGTTCAATATCTATTGATGATTGGTGTTATGTGTTGGAGTGTATTATGGCAATTTAAGGTGATGATCCCTTTAGCGTTTTACAACCTCAATTAGCATTTTGATTATCTAATTTAGAGTTTGCAACCCTCTTTAAGGTTTTGTTTGATCATTTTGGGGTTTAGGGTTTCCGAGTAAACTTAGGGCTTTGGTTTAGTTATTAGGGTTTCTGTCTTAAGTTAAGGCTTTACTTATTGATTTAAGGTTTTCAAGTTGGTTACCTTAACATTTCTAGGGTTCTGATTCAAATGGATATTGAAATTTAGTGAGGTTTATAGGAAGCTTAGTGTTTACAGGGAACACTTGGACAAGACTACTTGATATCGGATGATAATTTATATCGATTGATGGTTTTGTATCAGTTATGGTTTTGATCACAGTAGTTGGATATGTCATGATAGTCCCCTAATGCCTATGAAGTAGGAATAGACCTCTTTCAGTGGTGGTTTTTGTCCAAAGTTATAAATACTCCCATGTTATATGCCTCGCTTTAATTTAAATAACTTAATGAATTTGTGATAATGCATTAGAATCAATTGTGCATGAAGTGCAAATATGTACTTGTTACTTATCTTCCTTTTTAACATTTTAGGTGATGATAATCTTTATGCTAATAACTTGTGCTATGACTTTCTTAACTACGATTTTGATGACAACTTTTAGGTTGGTAAGTGTGACAAGTACTTTCCTTCTACTATTAGCTTACTTCAATTTCATGTTTTTTGAGTTTGAGTGATGTGAGCTAAAATACGATAAGCTTGTTCATACTTCGGTATGGTTAGTTTTAGACTTTAGAATTTGGTTATGGATAGTTTTATAGACTTTCTAGATGGTTGACATTTTAGGCCATTTAGCCTTATTAGTTTACACTTTATAGTTTTATTATTTCTTTTTTCTACTTACATTATACCAAGACATATTCTTTTCAAATATTTTTCAAAGATTAAATATAATGATTTCAAAATCAAAATTGGAATAGAAACACGTCTAGATGGTAATCATAAGCTATAACGTATCTTACTTAAGATATGTGGTAAACTATCTACACTTAAATGTTAAGGGGTATAACATACGTCCAACTTCCTCCAAAATCTATTACACATGCTCTTAGCATATCCTCCAAAGTTTATATTGTCTTTTTCGACTACCCATCACTTTTGGATGATATGTGGTACTAAAGTTTAACTTGGTTTCTATTAATGCTTGTAGTGATTTCCAAAATCCAGACATAAAGTGAGTGATGATTGGAGACTATTGATGCTAGCACTCCATGCAATTAGACTTTTTCCTTGATATATATATATATTTGCCAATTGTGATAAAGTTGTACTTTACTGTATATCCAAGACATGAGATGACTTTGTAAGTCTATCAGCTATAACCCATATCATATCATTCTACCTTCATGTATAGGCAGAAGTTGCAATAGTCCACCAGGCATCTAATGTTCTGACTTCACCTTTTGGCATGTTACACATTGTGATACATACTATTCTATCTCTTTTCATCCCATTCCACTAGAACCTTTGCTTCAAGTCCTAATACAATTTGTTGTTTCTTAGGTGTATAGAGTATCTTGCATTGTGTGCTTCATCCAAAATAACTTTCTTGATTCCAAAAACTATTACTACACATAGCCTTTCTCTAAATTTCAATACCCCTTCATTATCACTCTTGAAGTCAAGGTGTTTTTCTAGGTTGCTCCAAATCTTTTCTAGCTTAGCATCTCCTTTTAAGCTTCCTTAATTTGCTCAAGGAGTATGGGCTTTATTTCTAAACTTGCCATCATGGAGCCACTTCAATGAACTACAACTTCTAAACTTAACTTTTTAATTTCTTTTATCAATTCTTTCTTATTAGTGATGAGAATTTCTAAGTAATCAAACGTCTTTCTACTTAGCGCATTTACTACTACATTAACTTTTTCAACATGGTGGTGAATGTTAAGGTCATAGTCCTTCAATAATTCTAACCACTGCCTTTTCCTTAAATCAACTCTTTTTGTGTGAAAATATACTTAAGACTCTTATGATATATATATATACCTTACACTTTTTAGCATACATGTTATGTTGAATGCAAAACTATAGGTGCAAGTTCTAAGTCATGAGTTGGATTGTTCCTCCCATGCGGCCTTAATTCTCTTGAAGCATAAGCAATCACTTTATCATTCTACACTAGTATGCATCCCAGTTCATTCTTGGATGCATCATAATAAATGGCATACTCTCTACTTCCATCAAGCACTATTAGTACTAGAGTTGTTATCAATCTTACCTTAAGTTCTTAGAAGTTCACTTCACACTTGTTATCCCATTTGAATTTGACACCCTTCCTTGTTAATGAGGTTAATGGCCTGGTTAATTTAGAAGTCTTGCATAAATCTTTGGTAATAGGAAACTTCTCACTTCATCATTGTAGTTAGTCTTGGCCATTCAACTACTGCTTTTACTTTGGCAAGGTCCATTGCTATTCTTGCGCTATACATTATATGCCCAAAGAATCCTACTTGTTCTAACCAAAACTCACAATTCTTCAACTTTACATTTAATTGGTTATCCATAAGGGTCTGAAGCACAGTTTTCAAGTGTTTTGTGAGCTCTTTATTTATTGAATATATCAAAATATCATCTATGAATGTAACTAAAAATGCATCCAATTACTTTCTAAATACTTGAATGGCATCACCAAAAATTCATAATGCTTGTATTTAGTCCTAAAGGCAGTCTTAAGTGCATCCTCCTCTTTAATCCTTTTTGGTGGTAACTAGATTACAGGTCTATTTTTGAAAATACTAAGGCTCCTTTTAGTTCATCAAATAGATCACTGATCCAAAGAAGTGAATAGTTGTTCTTGATGGTTACCTTATTCATTTTTTGGTAGTCAATACATAATCTCAAACTTCCATCCTTCTTTTTTACAAAAAGTATAAGTGCTACCCAAGATTACGTACTAGGCTAGATAATGCCCTTATCCAACAAGTTGTATATTTGTTTCTTTGGTTCTACCAATCTAGCTGGTGCCATTCGATAAGGAGTTTTAGTGATGGGTGTTGTACTAGGTAAAAGATCAATAGTGAACTCAAATCCCCTATCCAGTGATAGATCTGGCAATTCTTCAACAAAGACTTTGACATAATCCCATGCAACTAATATGTCTTCTAATTTTGCTTTTGTTGAAAATAGAATGATGAAGAACTATTTTGATGGTAACAAAAGATGTGAATAAAGGTTAAAAAATAAATTTATAAACCAAAAGTATAGAGAAAGGTATGAATTTTGTTTTGAATTATTAATATGTTTTTAAGTGTGCAAAATTGAGTTATGTAGAATAGGTAAATTTGAGCAAATGTAAGTTTGATTTCAAAAAGCAAAAGAAGGATGTAGATGTATAGCATTTTGATATATAATGACAAGATAAGAAGATTTGAAGAAAAGGAAGGAAAAAGATAAGACGTTAGATGGAATTAAAAATAGATTTATGAAGATAAAAAATAAAGGAATTTATCTATTATAGGTTAAGACCTAACCTCCACAACTTAAATATACTTAGGTAAAATATTTGACCCTTTCCACTAAAATTGGATTTAATATCATGGGATAATTTTCATTAGTTAGAAAGATAGTTATACATGGAAAGCAAATTATTGACTCAACGACTAGAATGGAAGGATTTTGAAGTATTAGAATGAGATTGTCAACATTTAATATGAATGATTATCTTGATTTGAAGTCATAATAAATTAGAATGAAGGAATTAAAGATGAAATATTGAAGAAAACTATGATCAAGGAGAAAATAAAGATTTGAATGTTGCTACATCACCTATAAATAAGGAGCTAAAGAAAAAAGAGAGACATAACAACAACATAAGGCAAGATAATGCATATGCAATTTAGATTTTGACCAAAAGAAGTTTTCTCTATTTTATGTTTGAGCTAAATGTGTAAGAAGATTACTACTTGTTAAATCCTCAATTTCAAAGTTGCTTGTTTTGTTTTTCTCTAGTTTCTATGAGTTAGCTTATGTGTAAAGTTATGTGAGATAGAGTAGAGGAAGCAACTAGAAGTTATATCAAAGTGATTATAGAGTGGTTGATTGTTATAACACTCACTAAGTTTTATTCTTTAATGTAGTAGAATGAATCAATAAAGACAATTAGGATCCTAGTAGTAGAGATCGAAAAGTGCACTGATGCATAAGGAGGAACCACTATGCATGGCTACCTAATTCTCTTAATCCTTACTATTTTTATTTTCATTTGCAATTCATTTATTTGTTATGGAATTACAAATTCCACTACTAATTTAATATGAATCTTGATTCAATATCCACTAATAGTAATCAAAGGAAATTTTACCTAGTTGTTTGAAAAAGTTTTTAAATATAAGTAATCAATTCAAACATACACTAGACCTCAAAAGCCCTAACCTCCCCCTCGTCCTACCTTTTCCCCTCTTGATTACTAATTAGGACTAACAATTGATATCAAAACAAAGCTCAATCAGTGGCAAAGAATTTTACAATTCTGATACGAACCACACCTACGTGTGACAAAACCCAATACCAATACGTTAGGAATTTGCAACCCAAGATGCCAAAACAAATGAGTGGAACGGCGACCCGTTGCCTATAAGTGAGGCAAGAAACTTGGTATATTCTGTAGACGCCACAATCGGGATGAAAGACCGATTGATAAGTCGGGATGAACACCACAGAAGAAAATCCGATAAATTCAAGAGAAGTTCTTTAGAGAACCAAGAGAGGAATTCTCTCAAAATGTGTTATTCAACCTTATATGTCTGCTCTATGTTCTGTTCTCAACCATAGAAGCTTATGTTAGGGTTTACAACTCGTAATAATAAAAGCCCAAAACGACATAACACCATAACGTCGCAGAAAAATAACAAACAGGGAATGAAAGCTGGCGACGTAGTAGCCAGCATAGGATGTACGCCGAGTAGAAAGGCCGGTGGCGTAGTAAGCCGGCGTAATCCTTCTATCGTACGCGAATGGCAACGCCAGGTTAAGGCCGGCAGTGCTCAGGCCAGCGTTGTCAAGGCTGGCAGCTTTGACCTCCTATGCTTTGATCTCCTTAAATGACTTGTACAAGTGCAAGTGCATTCTCCTGGTTGCTCCAATTCTTTCCAGCTTCGTGGACATCCTTTATCAACCCATTAAGTACTTCCTTGAATCATTTCGCTCGGGTTCTTGTGATCGGTCTAGGTGGCACTTCAAGAGGATCTACATTCCATCTTCTGGCTTGGCTCCCATCATGGCTCTCATCATTCCCCTCCTCTTGAAAAGGATTTGTCCTCAAATCGTCACCTACATCAAAAGGACTCAGATCAGTAACATTAAAAGTAGCACTTACTTGATACTCACCTGGCAAATCTATCTTGTATGCATTATCATTAATGCATTCAAGAATTTGAAATGGTCCATCGCCTATAGGAAGTAATTTAGATTGACGCTGCATAGGAAACCGCTCTTTGCGCATGTGAACCTAAACGCAGTCTCTAGGTTCAAAAACAGCTTGTCGATGACCCTTGTTGGCTTGTTTCACATACTGCTTTGTTCTTCGCTCAATGCTTAACCTTGCCTTCTCATGTTGCTCTCCCCATCTGAACCCCACATTCTTCTTGATTACCTCAATAAGTGGTGCTGCAATGGTGCTGAAATCCTTCACAAACCTCCTGTTAAAGCTTGCTAGTCCATGGAAACTCCGCACATTACTTACATTAGTTGGACTAGGCCATTCTTGGATCGCACGAATCTTTTCTTCATCAACCTGTATTCCCTGTGCACTAACAATAAAACCAAGAAACACAAGTTTGTCTGTGCAAAAAGTGCACTTTTTGAGGTTAGCATATAATTGCTCCTTTCAAAGCACTTCCAAAACGTTCCTCAAGTGAGATATATGGTCTTCTATACTCTTGCTGTAAATGAGGATATCATCAAAATAGACAACCACAAATTTTCCAATAAAAGTCTTCAAAACATGGTTCATAAGTCTCATAAAAGTACTAGGTGTATTAGTTAAACTGAAAGGCATTACTAACCACTCATATAATCCATATTTTGTTTTAAATGCGGTTTTCCATTCATCACCTTCTTTCATTCTAATTTGGTGATATCTGCTTTTCAAATCAATTTTGGAAAAGACACTAGACCCATGTAACTCATCTAACATGTTATCTAAGCGAGGAATGGGATGACGATACTTTACCGTGATGTTGTTGATGGCACGACAATCAACACACATTCTCCATGACCCATCCTTCTTAGGCACCAAAATCACAGGCACTGCACATGGGCTCATGCTTTCTCTCACGTACCCCTTCTCCATTAATTCACTAACCTGCCTTTGGAGTTCCTTTGTCTCCTCTGGATTACTCCTATAAGCTGGTTTGTTTGGAATAGATGCTCCGGGTACAAGGTCGATCTGGTGCTCAATACCACAATAGGTGGTAACCCCTTTGGAATCTCCTCAAGGAAGACATCTTCAAAGACCTGCAAAATAGACACAACCACACTAGGCAAAGAGTTAAAAAGTCCGTCAGTATTCAAACAAGTTTCCTTAAAAACCAGCAAACAACATAGGTTGCTTCATCACTAACGTTCTCCTCACTAAACTCGCTCTTGCCACACAACTCTCCTTTTGCAAGGCTGCACTCTCCTTTTCACTCACCACCAAAGTTGATCCCCCTTCAACTTGGTCTCTCATGCTCTTTCCAGCCTTCCTCTCTTTTTCCTTTTGATTTCGACTTTTGTGTTCCTTTTCTTTTTTGATGTCTTTTGCTCTCTCACTCTCCCTCTGTTTTTCACTCACCTTATATTTTGCAAAAGATTGTTGTAGCTGCAACTGATCCTCATACACCTGTTTAGGTGTTAAGGGTTTGAGATTAAAGCTTTTTCCCTGGTGAACAAGTGTATACTTGTTAGAAAAGCCATCGTGAATAACCTTCCTATCAAACTACCATGGCCTTCCCAACAACACATGATACGCCTGCATTGGCACTACATCGCATAACACCTCATCCTCATACCTACCGATGCGAAAAGCAATCAAGGCTTGCTTACTCACCTTAGTCTCGCCACTATCATTCAGCCACTGCAATTTATATGGACTAAGGTGTTTAGTAGTCTTGAGTGCTAGCCTCTCGACAATAAAAGTACTCACCACATTAGTGCAACTCCCCCCATCAATGATCAAACTGCAAATATGATCACCTAGATAACATCTAACATGAAAGATATTCTCTCGTTGCACCTCCTCTTCTTCCTTCACCTGCACATTCAAAGCTCGCTTCACTACTGCCACTAACTTCCCTACTGCAGGCTCCTCATCATCACTAGTGTCCTCTAATGGAGGCATATCATCCTCTTCACTATCCCCCTCAGTCTTATACTCACCATCATCACGCAGAATCATAACACGCCTATTCGAACATTGACTAGTAATATGGCCTCTACCTTGGCATTTAAAACATTTAATGTCACGATTTCTAGGAGAAGAAGAATCAGGTTTACCTTGGTTACCAGGAGTAGAACCCGCTTGCTTCTACTCTCCTTTTGGCTTGGTGGGTACAGACTTTTCTTCCTTCTTCCATTGGTTAGTCTTCCAGGTGGATGAACCAGCACCCTGTTGAAACCGTGCAGTACTACTACCTTTTCTCCTGTGTTGGTTCTCAACCTTTATAGCCATATGAACCATATCTTCCAATTCCACATAATGCTGCAATTTTACTACATTTTGTATCTCTCTATTCAACCCAACAAGAAACCTAGCCATGGTAGCCTCTCTATCCTCCTCTACATTCACCCTAATCATAGTAACCTCCATCTCCTTGAAATACTCATCCACACTTTGGCTTCCCTGCTTAAGAGTTTGCAATTTGTTGTGCAATTCACGATAGTAATACGCAGGCATAAACCACTTCTTCATCACCCTCTTCATCTCTTCCCAAGACTCAATAGGTGGTTCGCCATTCCTTCTTCGATTCAACATCAGTTGATCCCACCACACTATGGCATAATCTGAAAACTCAATAGTAGCAAGCTTCACTTTCTTTCTCCCACTATAATTATGATAATCAAACGCCATCTCTACCTTCTTCTCCCATTCTAAGTATGCTTCGGGATCATTCTTCCCTTGGAAAGGAGGAATCTTAATCTTTATACTACTCAATTGATTATCCTCTATATTCCTATCTCCTCTATCATCCCAATCCCTAGTTCCTCTATTCCTACCACCATAACCTCTATAACTCCCGACAGAAGGTTCATCAAATTCATCATCAGAGATTTCATCTCCACCCCTTTGTACTCTCTTAGAACAACTCTCCCTCTTATGCCCTTGGAAGACGTTTTTAGATTGCTCTAGTTTTTGCTCCACCGTCTCATGAATTTGTTCCACGCCCTCCTAAAACATCCTCTTCATCTCACTCCTCAACACCTCAATCACTAACCTAGCATTAAACCTTCCCCTCTCACCTTTAGGAGAATGTTGCCTCGACATAGTTCCTTCAGTAAAAGGTTTGTACTAACACAAATATATATGATTAAGCCTCACGATTCACTCCCTTATGTATTTCACTCAAAGGATGATATCCCACAATCACTCATGTATTCTCACAAGCAATGATGATATCAACTCACCAATTCCTCTTCTCAATTCTCTTGGAACTAACCCAAACTATACCAATTCCTTCCGTAGAATTCAACACAACTCTAGGGGCTCGAAAATTTCCTCTTTTTCTTTCCTTTTTGTTGCCTTTGTTTTGTTCTTGTTCACATTTTTTTTTCTTTTTTTCTTTGTAACAAAATTAATAGGATGCACTACACTCTATAGAAAACAATTAACACTATGAACTTGAGTACGAAGCTATGACAACACGAAACTTGATATGAACAATTGATATGAACGATTGGAGTTAGGGTTTTGATGTTTCCTTCCTCAAACCGAACTGATGTTTAACAAACCTAGGCTCTGATACCAAACTGATATGAACCACGCCCACGTGTGACGAAACCTAATACCAATACGTTCGGAATTTGCAACCCAAGATGCCAAAAACAAATGAGTGGAACCGCGACCCGTTGCCTATAAGTGAGGCAAGAACCTTGGTATATTCTATAGACGCCACAATCGGGATGAAAGATCGATTGATAAGTCGGGATAAACACCACGGAAGAAAATCCGATAAGTTCAAGAGAAGTTCTTTAGAGAACCAAGAGAGGAATTCTCTCAAAATGTGTTATTCAACCTTGTATGTCTGTTCTATGTTCTGTTCTCAACCCTAGAAGCTTATATTAGGGTTTACAACTCGTAATAGTAAAAGCCCAAAATGACATAACATCATAAAGTCGCGAAAAAATAACAAATAGGGAATGAAAGCCGACGGTGTAGTAGTCGGCGTAGGATGTACGCCTGAGTAGAATGGTCGGTAGCGTAGTAAGCCAGCGTAGTCCTTCTGTCGTGCGCGAATGGCAATGCCGGGTCAAGGCCAGCAGTGTTCAGGCCAACATTGTCAAGGCTGGCAGCTTTAACCTCCTATGCTTTGATCTCTTTGAATGACTTGTACAAGTGCAAGTGCATTCTCCTGGTTGCTCCAATCCTTTCCGGCTTCGTGGACATCCTTTATCAACCCGTTAAGTGCTTCCTTGAATCGTTTCGCTCGGGTTCTTGTGATCAGTCCAGGTGTCACTTCAAGAGGATCCACATTCTATCTTTTGGCTTGGCTCCCATCATGGCTCTCATCAAATTCAAACAAGCAAAGCACCTTATTTAGATAGATCTAATTTTTCTTACTGGAAATATAAGATGGAGGCCTTCATCAAAGAATCAGACTATGGGACATGGAACATTATTGCCACAAGAGATAGAATAATTAGAGGAGATGTTAGCAATCTAAATGAGAAAAAGAAAAAAAAAAAAAGAAAAGAAAGAAAAAAAGAAGAAGATTTATTACTTAGCCATTGCTCCTTTAGAATTCTATGTGATCTCTTAATGTAATACAACCAAAGAAATTTGAGATGCATTATGTGAAACACATGAAGGAACAGATACCATCAAGAACACAAGAATCAATTCCCTTGTGCAATAGTATGAACTTTTCAAAAAGTTACTTAGAGAAGAAATCAAAGATACCATTGAAAGACTTGTAGCAATCACAAATGAATTGTCATCCATGAATAAGAAAGTCAGTGATCAAGATTTAGTTTAGAAAGTTTGAAGGATTTACAAAAAGCCTAAACCATAAGAAAATAGTTATCAAAGAAGCATGTAATTTGAATACACTTACATTTAGTCAACTCAAAAGCAAGTTAATGGCCTATAAAACTAAATGTACTCAAATTGAAAAGCAGTGAAAACAAAAGTAAGAAAATTGCTTCAAAGAGGAAGAAATAGAGGAGGACTCCGGTGTTGAATCAACTAATGAAGATGAAGAAGTTACAATACTGCATGAAGATTAAATATATTGCTTAGGATGATAGGTAAGAAACCTATCACTTACAAGAAATTTAAAAGAAAAATGCTGATAAAAATAGAAGTGAAGAAAAAAAAAGGAAAAGAAAGATCTACTATGCATAAATGCAAGAAAGTTGAACATACCTTATACAAGTGCCTAATTCTCATAGAAAAGATGGAGAAGTATAAGAAGAAAAAGAAGCAATCACTTATGGCTACTTGGAGAGATCTTAAGGAATCAAAAAATGAATTAGAAAAATTAGAAAGGGAAGATGAAGAAGCTAATCTCTATTTAATGGAAAAATCTAAGGTAAATTTTGATTTAGATTCTAAATCTATATTTGTAGACATATATTGTGATGCTAAATGCTCTATTAAAATCTAAAGCTTAAAAGCACAAATTTGAAGACTAAAATAAAATTTTGATACAAGAAAGCAAAAAATGTCAGAAGAAATAAACAATGTAAAAATTGAAAATGAAATACTACAAGTTAATAAAGAAGCCTTTGTTAACGAAAATATAGATCTTGAGGAAAAAAATGAAAAACATTAAAATTGAGTGAAGGATTTATTACAATCATTGAAAACTACATTTAATAAATTTGATGAAAGCAACAAGAAATTGTAAATGCTAGCATCTAGTTAATGGATTGGATCACCAAAACATGGTTTAAGATATAGAAAGGAGAATGTTCAAATGTTATTGGAGAGATAGTGATGACAATCAATATATTGAACCAACTACTTGAGCTCGTCCGCAAGGATTGAAGAATTCAACTCGAAGGAATCTAACCAAGGTAACCTTTTGAAGACAAGATTTTTTTCATCTAACATGAAGGACTTTACTACTTCCTAAGTCATACCACCCTCTTAGTCACCATGTCTTAACTCTCTCCTAAAGTGTCAAGCATTGAGTCGCTTCCTAACCACTTGGACTAAGATAGTACCAAAGTGCTAGTAAGTACTGGCACTGATGTGCTTAATAATCCAAATCACAAGCACATAATTTCAATTAAATAATCAACTAAACAAATTCCACAAAGTCACGTGATGATCTTGATTACAATTAAGCAAAATCCCAAACGAAATATGAACAAATAAATATGTGATTTTCAATGGAAAATCATGCAATTACACTAGGAAGCAATTTCAAAATTGAAATGACCAAATCTGAAAATTTGCAACCTAAATCACGTGAATGAAAAGTAACCACAAATTGCACTTAAATATGACTCACTAAACACAATTTGTTAACAACAAAAGCAAGATTGATATGACTCACACTCTCCTCTTATTGATTATCGCCACAATTTTACAAGAAATTGATAAGGGATCTTTGATTTGCAAGGCTCTCCCTTACGGCATAAAGATTGTGTATTTTCATGAGGTACTATACATAAGTTTAGTACCGAGTCTTCTCCATAGTGTCTTCCAAAAGAAGCTAAGAAACTTAGTGTCTCTATCAAACATTATACTATGTGGAACACCATGTAATTTAATAATCTCTTGCACAAAAATGTTAGATATAAAAAGGGCATCGCCTGCTTTGTGACAAGGCACAAAATGGGACATTTTGTGAATCTATCAACAACCACCTTGATAGAATCCTTTCCCCTTTGAGTCCTAGGCAAACCCAACGCAAAATCCATACTGATATTAATTCAAGGTTTAGTAGGTATAGGCAAAGGCATATATTTACCCTAAAGCCTTTCTTTCCTTTTACCCTTTTGTAAACTCCACACTTTTCCAACATCCTATGAACATCTCTTATCATACCCTTCTAATAAAAATTTTCTTTCAACATGGTTAGGGTTCTCTTGATGGGAATCTACCTTACAATCCTGATAGTCAGGGAACCTGATTTGGATGATGATCCAAATCACTCACATGTATCCACTTTCTTTATCTAATAATGTTTAAGTTGTAATATAGTAGGTACAGTGATCAGTCTTTACGAGATGCCACATGACCTACACTGTTGGTCAAATTGGGAACATCATCAGACTCACATCCAATGGCCTACAATGATCTCAATTCACTTGAAGAACCGACTCTTGGAAGACCAACTTTATATTTGTTATTTTTCTTTAAACCGGTTACTTTGTAATCATTTTTGGGACATTTTGATTTGTTGTAATTTGTTGAATTAGGCCAGCCACATTAGTGGCATAGACATATAAATACTTGCTAAAATAAAGTTTATAGGAGCTTTTTAAACCATTGATCATTATGAATCGTAGCTTAATAATTTATAAACCTGTTCTTTGCTTCCAACTACGATGCAATAGGCAAGCACACATATCGTAACGTAGTATAGTGTTCAAAATCAGGGTCGTTCGAAGGAGATTAAAGTTCACCAATTACTAATACTTACTCCATTCCTATTACCCAACCGATCAAGGCGAGTGAATGATTTAATGAACTTAACTAAAAGAGACAAATTATAAACTGTACTGAGCTAAAGAAAAGGAACTTAACAAAATACGAGTTCAAATCAACAACTAAGCAACCTAGATCTCTCTCTAATCCCATTCATGCCATGCGAATCATTAGAAACAAAAGATTAAACAATCCAGTTCTTAAGCAGTAGAGTTTCATTAGTCAAACTAACAATTCTCTCAAATCTATTAGCTTATCTAATCCTAGGTTTATCCGTTAGAATCTCTTCTCAACTAATAGCAACCTAGGATTGCATGAAGCACTTGACTCTCTCACCGTTCGGTTGGTAAACAGAAGATTTTCGTATCCTATCTCTAGAATCACGATCAAATCTCATTCATAACCCTTAGATCTAATCATACAAGCATTTTCTCAATCAACGTGAATGAAATCAAACATAGATTCATACTCCAGAAATATAAATCTAAGATACACATCAAGAACAAGTAATGAAACCAAAGAACATCAATATGTCTTCATTAAGATCAATCCTTCATCACATGACAAGAATGGTTTCAAAAGAGATCTAGATCTTTAGATTACTCCTCCATGAGAGAAAGAATGTCAATACAATTGATAGGAGAGCAACTAGAGTTCATGATTACCACCCGGAAGTTCGAATCTTGAATGCTTTGGTTGAGACAAGGATCCTCTTGTGTTATTGTTCCAAGAGAGAAAAGTGAGATATGTGTTAAGAATAAAACCCTTGGTCTGCCTCCCTTTTCTCTCTCCACTTAAATATATATATATATAAACTTGTACAAAGTAAGAGAAAGGGGGCAAATATCAGGAAAATTAAAGTCGCGGCTGATCTATACGCCCCATATGGAAAGGGTGTAGTGGTCTCTGTGCTTGAAATTGATGCTCCATATGCCCCTCTATACAGGGTTGTATGAAATTATAGGGTGTATGGAGGGGTGTATGGGCAAAGAGCTTGGCTTTTCCTTTTCTTTTCTTGATGAATCCAATTGATTTCTTCGTGATAGGTTCCACATCACCTGAAAGCGATACATTATGCTATTAAGTACCAATTCTAAATGATTTCCACTCGATTTACAACAAAAATAACTTGAAATCATCTAGGAATTAAGAGTGTTTCATCCTTCATCAAATTCCCCTACACTTGATTCTTTGCTTGTCCTCAAGCAAAATAGATAAATGCTTAATTCAATGAGGACTCACAAAATAGACAATCATCAACATTCATTAGATATAAACTTTGAAACACAAAAGGATTCCTCTTTCTTCTAACTTGTGTTACACCTTATCAAGAAAATTGAACAGAGAAAACTTCAGCCAAAAGTCTAGAACTAATCAATGTAAATCAAGCTTTCATCCCTATTGTTAAGCTTAGCTTCCAAAACTACGATTAATTGTAAGTTCAAACAGACAAAAAGGATAATTAGTCCACTTTGAAAAGTTATTTAGGAGGATATGATCCTTTAGGCAATCTATCCAAGCAAAGTAACCCGAAAAGAAAGTAGACTACATCAGTACTCCACCTAGCTTCTCCCTTCTATAAAGATCTCTTCAGGGGTTTATTTTTAGTCAGCACTTTAATTAAATTAGATCCCGCAACCAATGTAGTGAGCTTTCAACCGATAATCTCAGATTCATCACCTAAGTTAACAGACGTTGTCCCCTCAAATGAAGGCGTCCCTATCGACTTAATTACTTGAGTTGGAAAAATCCTTCAATTTTTATTTTTTTACTTACCCATCTTGTTTTGGTAATTTCCTTGGTCGACCGATCCCAAGCCAGACGACCTTAGGTGACCAGGTTTTAAAGGGACCCCAACAAACCTCTATTACCTTAACCTTTAAGGAAGTTATTCAAATAGTTAGTAGAGGGGTCAGACTTTGCTCTTCTGAGGGACCAAATCCCACCTATACTAAAAGAATTCTATTTACTTTTACTGATTTAAAGATTAAAGAGATCTCTTAAGAAAGAATCACTAAGAAGACTACCTCATTTGCCCCTTCTTTGAGGGTTAAATGGCTCTCTAGAAATTCAAAAGAGAACTAACCCTCCTAGAAAACTTCCCAAAGTTAAACCAATTGAACTTTTTCTAAGGATCCCAAACTAATCCTAATTCCAAAATCCAATGTTAAGCAACGAGTAAACTTGCTTCACAAGGATTTCATCCCGTAATTTTGGCCAAGTTAACACAATCCAACATGACTAAAGTGCATTACAAGATAAGCTTTCAGAGTCAATCCCTTATTGAATGCTAAATTGTCTTTTTCCATCAAGGATGAATAAATAGAAAATTTTGAAAAAAAATTTCCCACAAATGCAATGATAAAAGAAAATTTTTGAAAATTTTTCTATCTTTTTGCCAGACTTCAACCACTCCTAGTTCATTTTTCTTCCTTCTACAATGAATCCCATTCTTCTCCCCCACAGTTAAATGAGACATTGTCCCCAATGTCTTGACATATAATTCCAAGGTAAGAGAAAACAAATGCATTAACAAGTTATTATATGATAAGGAAAGAAAAGAACTAGTACTCCCCTGAGCCTGGTCAGCACAAATCGACCTCACGAACCGCCACAAGTTGAGAAGCAAGAAAGTCAAAAAGTTCTTGCAGCAAAAGTGAAGTAGAATCTATGATCTCTACATCCTCAAAAGTTACTGATGTCCACAAGAAAGGGAAAGTAAGACAGTTAACTAAAAAGAAACAAAGTGAGGCAAGAGTCTAAAGATAGAAAAGGTTACAAAGTTTGCTCTCTCTCTCACACAGTTAACTAAAAAAAAAAAAAAGAATTGAAGAAAAAGAAAGCTGGCAATTAAGAGGACTGGGCTTCCTCCTCAATCTCTGCTTCCTCCTGATATTCGTCTATTTGCTGCTCTGTGTCATCCTCTTCTTCACCTTGACTTCCACTCTTTTCTCCCTCCCCTCTAACATGCTGACCTCCATCTCCATCATTGCTAGATGAGGAGGATGATGAAATGCAATTAGGTAATTTGACTTTTAGTTTGCTGGTAAAAGCTCGGATATATTGTTTCAAGCTTTTATTTTTCTTGCGAAGCTTTCGCACTTCATCTGTCAATGCATCCAACCGTCGGGAGGTGTCGTCTTGAGGTGCTTCCATCTCTTCCTCTGATGAGGATTCTCCTTTTGTAACCTTGGAATGTTAAACTGAATAAGCACATTTTCACTCATTGGGAGAGACTCTCCTACTTCATCTACTGGTGGTTGTAGGGGGAATTCATCCATGTTTTTGAGAATTGTTGTGATATAAGCCCCATAAAATACATCTCACTTAGAGAGTTAACCCTATTGTCTGATGGCAAAAGCTAACTTGACTCCCACATTCACTCGAGTCTCAATAATCATACTCCACATGGCATAAAGTTCCAGTTGACTTACCACCCCGGTAGATTGGAGTCTTCCATAAACGGAGTGAGCCAAGAGCAAATGAAGGATTCGGTAGCTTGGCTTCTTTAGATGAGAGCCACGGGAGAGTGAAGAATCATAATTAGAAGTCCTACTAAAGCGACGCTAAATTTCAGAGATTGTTAAATCCCTTGGTAATGTAGTTGGCAATGCTCGAAACTCGTTGCTAGCTATGAAATCTGATGAATATAACCCCGTATACTCACAAAATTGGGTCATTGAAAGTGTATGATGTTTCCCAAAGGCCCGAAATGAGACCTCCTTGTCTAAGCCAAAGAGGTGGTTCGGTCTGTAGATTTTGAAGGTGGCTAGAAACTCAAGTGTTAGCCCTCTGTAGATCTTTTCGTGGGTGGAAAGGAGGGTAGCCCAAGCGAGGTTAGACAAGAGTCTCTCAAATTGCCGCTTTTGTCCATATTCCTAAATCAATGCGAAATCCACATAGATGTTGGGGACAATCTGCTTCTTCTCCACCAATTTTCTATAAAGGTCAGCTTGGGCATCATTGAATCCCTTAGGTACCGTTATACTGTTACCCCCTTGTTCCGTTCTGCTTCTCTTCCTTTGTATCTTTTGCTTCTTGGGGGCCATCTAAGGAGTTTAACTACAAAGAATAAGGCACAAAATGGTTCCTACTTGCTATTCCACCATGCATATGCGATAAAGTTTACAAACAAGGCATGCTTTGAGTGAAGAGAGTGAAGTACATAAGCCTAAAAACATGATGCAAGGATGGAATGCGTGATGCCAAAAAGTATAGTCTATGCAAGGGGATATTGACAACATCGAGACATCATTCCACTAATGAGGGAGAGTATGAATTGTACAATGCATGTGTTTAAACCTAGAAGTGAAGCAACATCAAGCAATCATCTACAATTGGAAGCACATTATGGATGAATAAGAGGAACTTATAGTGCATACACTAAAACCCATATCCTAATCCTGAAAAAACTATAAAGTTATGGTCTTGAAAGTGAAAATTGATGTCTAAAAGGATTATTTACACAATAAAAATGGTAGGGAGTATTAGAACACAAAAGCCCCTTGTTACACTACCAATTGCGTATAGATTGAGTGATCGAACCCAATTTTACAATTTGAAATTCGAAAAACTACTGCATATTTCAAAACCCCCTAGCATAACAAGATATAATCTCTAATCGCACAATGAAATGGAACAAGGAATCAGTATAAAAAAAATCCCAGGAACGAAAATCAACCAGCCCCCATATATCTTGCGTATAGTAGTCCACAAAATACAGATCCGAGTTGGAAGACAATGGTGAGAAGAGGAAGAGGAAACATACCTTTAACGCGCCTTGAGAGGTGGAAAAGAGAAAGAAGATGATGATTTTGTGAAGTTTTATGTGTGTGCAGTGAAGGAGAGTGAGAGCGTGCAAGGAAGAAAGAGAGAGAGAGACAAAGATGAGAGGTAAAATCTGAAACGAGAGAGCAAGGGAGTTTTTTTTTTTTAAAAAAAAAAAACAAGTGCACAGTGTTTCCAGTCCATACGCCCCGTATGGAAGGGGCGTAGTGCCTTCTGTGCATTTTGGGGGGCTGGCCTAGGTTGATATGGCCCCGTATGGATTCCATACAGGGGTGTATGGGCGTATCAGAAAAATCTTTTTGCTTCTTACCTTGTATTTACCTCTGAAATGAAATGTGGTGAATTCCTCAACCCGAGATGCACCTCCCAAGCTCCTCATGGGTCAACCTGCCCTTTGCAATAAAAAATCCTCAAAGTTCTCTACTTTAGGAAGTTTTAAAAGATCTAAAACACGGCTTCTATACAATCAAAAAGCGTTAAGGAGGAAAGATAAACTAAACATATACATGCAAAAGAAAAAGAAAGAGATAGGCCCAGACAGCCTTCCAAAAGACGCTTTATTTAAAGTCGTTAGCTTAACGTCTTGAAATCACTTCAAGTGGATGGGGGAAAGAGAGTAAACTCTTCTCTTTCTCTAAAAACCTCTTGTTCACCATGGTATAATTTAAGCCTTTGACCATTTACCTTGAAGATGCCCTTGTCGGGTTGTTCAATCTCAACCACGCCATAGGGGAAGACTTTCCTTACCTTAAAAGGGCCCGACCATCTGGACTTTAGCTTGCCTGGAAACAGCTTCAATCTTGAGTTAAATAGTAGAACAAAGTCACCCTCCTTAAAACGTTTTGGGTGTTGTATTCTAGAATCATGATACCTCTTTGCTCTTTCTTTATAGGTGAAGGAATTCTCATAGGCCATGAGTCTCCACTCATCCAACTCATTGAGTTACATCCGTCTTTGTATCTCGGCCTTCTCAAGATCCAAATTGACTAATTTAATAGCCCAATAGGCCTTGTGCTCGATTCCGACGGGGAGGTGGCATGCCTTACCATACACAAGCTAATAGGGAGTAGATCCTAGCGGTGTTTTATAGGTGGTTCTATAGGCCCATAGGGCCTCATCCAATCTTTCAGCCCAGTCCCGCCTATGGTGTGCTACAGTTTTCTCTAGGATGCACTTTAATTCTCTGCTCGACACCTCCACTTGTCCACTAGTTTAGGGGTGATATGGGGTGGCAAGTCTATGAGTAACCTCGTATCTTTTCAGCACCTTCTCAATTTGAGTATTATAGAAGTGAGTGCCTTTGTCGCTAATAAGCGCTCATGGGGACCCAAACCTACAGAAAAGCTTTTTAAGGAACTTTACCACCACCCTGGAGTCATTTGTTGTCAAAGCTTACACTTCCACCCATTTGCTTACATAATCCACAGCAACAAATATGTACTTGTTGCCAAAAGAGGGGGGAAAAGGTCCCATGAAGTAAATACCCCATACGTCAAACAATTCACACTCAAGGATGTATTGTTGGGGCATTTCATCTCTTCTTGACATATTTTCAGCCCTTTGATAGTTGTCACATTGTGCTACATAACTTTGAGCATCTTTAAACAATGAAGGCCAATAAAAACCCGACTCCAAAACCTTGTGGGTAGTCTAGTTGGCATTGTGATGATCTCCGATCGGTCTAGAATGACAGTGGAAAAGAATCTTCCATCCTTCTTCCCGAGAGACACACCACTGATTAATTGATCGACACAAACTCGAAACAAGTATGGATCCTCCCAAAAGTAGTGTTTCAAGTTGGCAAAGAACTTCTTCTTTTGATGATAATTCAAGTCCTTGGGGAGAACCCTAGCCACTAAATAATTGGCGATGTCAGCAAACCATGGTATGCTAGATTCTTCCAAAGAACAAACCACAAACAATCTCTCCTCTGGAAACTCATCATTGATGTCTGAACCATTGAACTTTTGTAACTGTGGATTTTCCAACCTTGATAGATGATCAGCTGCTAAGTTCTCGGAACCCTTCTTGTCTTTAATCTCAAGGTTGAATTCTTGGAGGAGTTGGATCCATCTTATGAGACACGGTTTGGCGTCTTACTTTGTCAACAAGTACTTCAAAGCTGAATGGTCCGTATATACTACGACCATGGATAAAATGAGATAGGGGCAGAATTTATCAAAAGCAAAGAAAACCGCCAATAATTCCTTTTCAGTTGTTGTATAGTTCTCTTGTGTGGAATTCAATGTCTTGCTTGCATAATGGATGGGTTAGAAATATTTATCCTTACGTTGTCCTAGCACAACCCCAACAGCTAGATCACTTGCATCACACATTAACTCGAAGGGAAGACTCCAATCCGGTGTGACCATAATAGGAGCACGAGTAAGTTTTTCCTTAAGAAGGTTGAAGGCATCAAGGCATCCTTGAGTGAATTCAAAAGGGGCATCTTTTTCCAAGAGCTTTGTCAATGGCCTTGCAATCCTTGAAAAATCTTTGATAAATCGACGATAAAAACTAGCATGGCCCAGGAAGCTTCTTATTGCCTTTATTGAAGATGGTGGAGGAAGTTTGGATATTGCTTCCACCTTCGCCTCACCCACTTCAATTCCCTTCTTGGATATTTTATGGCCTAGAACAATCCCTTCTTGTGTCATAAAATGACACTTCTCCCAGTTTAACACCAGATTAATGTCCTCACAACTTTGCAAGATTAGCTTCAAATGATCAAGGCATTCATCAAAGGAGTCCCCATAAACTGAAAAATCATCCATGTATACCTCCATACTATCTTCAATCATGTCTTCAAAGATGGCCAACATGCATCTCTAAAAGGTGGCTGGTGCATTGCACAGTCCAAAAGGCATTCGTCGATAAGCAAAGGTCCCAAATGGATAAGTTAACGTTGTCTTTTCCTGATCTTCCGATGCAATGGGGATTTGAAAATACCCAGACATTCCATCCAGGAAACAATAGTAAGCGTGCCCAGCCAGCTTCTCCAGCATTTGATCACTGAATGGAAGAGGGAAGTGATCTTTTCTAGTGGCCTCATTGAGTTTGCGATAATCAATGCATACTCTCCACCCAATGACTGTTCTCATAGGAATAAGCTCATTTTTTTCATTTGGCACGACGGTCATACCACCCTTCTTTGGAATGACTTGTACAGGACTTACCCATAGGCTGTCAAAGATTGGGTATATCATCCCCGCATCAAGTAGTTTTACTACTTCTTTTTTTACCACGTCCCTCATGTTTAGGTTAAGTCTACACTGGGGTTGGATCACATGCTTAACATCATCTTCTAACAAGATTTTATGGGTACAAAATGAGGGACTAATGCCCTTTATATCAGCCATCTTCCAGGCAATAGCTTTCTTATGTTGACTAAGAACAAATAAGAGCTTCTCCTTCTAATCCATGTTGAGATTCGAAGATATGATAACTGGAAGTTTAGAACCCTCTTCCAAGAATGCATATTGGAGATAACTTGGTAGTTGTTTGAGCTCCAATTCAGGGGGTTCCTTTGTAGACGGCTTAGACTTGTGGATGTTAGAACGATTTATATCCTCAAAGCCTCTATCTTTTTTTAATTCGGCATGGTCATTAAGCTACTTTACAACTAATCTCAATACCGCACTTTTGAATTCTTCTTCTCCCCCACTCATTAAGCAAAACTCCACTTCATCATCAGCCAATAACTCTCCCACAGCATCAGATACCGTCAAATTAAGGTAATCTACAACAAAACATGTATCATCACGATGCATACTTTGTTTTAGAACATTTAGCATCTTTACTATGACCTCTTCATTCTCCACTCGCAGGACCAACTTCCCATCTCCTACATCTATCACAGCCCTTGCCGTAGCCAGAAATGGTCTTCCCAGGATGAGAGGAATCTCCACGTCAGCTTCCATATCAAAGATGACGAAGCCTGTTGGAAAAATGAAGTCTTGGACTTTTACTAGCACATCTTCCACTACCCCCCTTGGGAATTTTACCAATCGATCGGCCAATTGCAAGCTCATTCTTGTTGGCTTGGGTTCCCCAAACCCTAGCTTTTTAAATAATTGGTAAGGCATAAGGTTGATGCTTGCTCCTAAATCTGCCAATGTTTTTTCCTCTGATAAATTCCCAATAAGACAAGGAATTGTAAAACTCCCAAGATCTTTGAGCTTCCTAGGTAGTTTATTTTGGATCACAGTTGAGCACTCTCCTTCCAAAGTTACAGTAGAAAACTCTTCCAATTTCCTCTTGTTGACAACAACTCCTTTAAAAATTTTGCATATTTTGGCATTTGAGTCAATACCTTAACTAGGGGAAGGTTGATATGCAACTGTTTAAACACTTCCAGGAATTTCCCATACTATTCATCAGTCTTATCTTTCTTTAATCTAGCTGGATAGGGAATGGTGGGCTTGTATTCTAAGACGAGCATTGATGTGGAATCTCGCTCATCTAGTTGTTTACCCTTGTTCTTGATGGTAGCTGGCTCCTTGATCGACTCAATTACCACGTTCTCTTCTTCTTGAACTTTAGAATGCAGCTCCTTACCACTCCTCAAAGTTATTGCCTTAACATGTTCTCTGGGGTTTGGTTTTGTATTTCCTGGGAGCGAGCCCTAAGGTCTTTCTGATAGAAGTTTGGCCATTTGCTCGACTTATGTCTCCAGGTTGAGAACAGATGCATCATGATTCTTAAGAGTGGTCTCTTGATTTTTCAAAATCTAGTGGATGGACTTATCTCTTTCTTCAGAATCTTTTACCAGCTTAGTCAGCATCTGCTCAACCGACAACTTAGATGATTGGCCAGGTATTTGAAAGCCTGGAGGAGGATTAGGGTTGCTCCTTTGTATGTTGTTGTTGTTGCTCTACGAAAAGTTTGGGTGATTCCTCCAACCTGGATTATAAGTGTTGCTATATGGGTTGTTTTGAGGACGAGATGAACTTCCCACATAATCAACATAGGCAGTGTCGGTTCCCTCATCAAAGTAAGGCTCTATAGTTACTGCTTGTTGAGATGAGGTGGACATTTGATTGACTTGTCTTGCTAACGCATCAACCTTAGCAAGTATAGTAGAGGCTACGTCCATCTCCATAACACCAGGAGTCCTTCTTTCTCTAATTCGACCACGTGAGCTCTCATAATCGTCTTCGGCCATGTCTTCAAAATGACGCAAGCTTTCCTCTAGGGTTTGGTGCTTGAGAGTCCCACTAGCAGCTACATTAATCATTTGCTTTATCTGATAATTCAGCCCATTGTAAAATAACTGAACTTGCCACCATTTGGGAATCCTATGATGCGGATATTTTCTCAATGATTCCTTAAATCTCTCCCATGCCTTAAAGAGAGTTTCTGAGTCCTTCTGATAGAATCCTTGTATCTCTGATCTAAGTTTGGCAGTCTTTGAGGGAGGAAAGTATCTGTCCATGAATCACATTAATAAATCATCCCATGTAGTGATGGACTCATTGGGTAAGTTCCCCAACCATTGCCTAGCTTTCCCCCTTAAGAAAAACGGGAAAAGTCTAAGCCTTTTTGCATCTTCGCTAACCCCATTAAACTTGAAAGTGTCACACAACTCTAAGAAGAGTCGAACATGTGTTGTGGGGTCTTCATCTTGTAATCCTTCAAATTAGGCATTGTCTTGAACCATCTTGATCATACTTAGCTTGATCTCGAAATTGGTTACCTGAACCCGTAGTCTGACAATACTGGAAGTTATACCTTGAAGATTTGGTCGAGAATAGTCTAAATTAGTTCTTAGAGGACCATTCATTCTTCCCCTGTTTTGAACTATCTGATGAGGGGGCGGAGGGTCTTTAACCGAATCATCTTCTGGTACATTCTCCATCTCTCCTTTTGGTGAGTCTTCCCTTAGACTTGTTGATGAAGCTTCTGCCTTAAACTTTCCTCTCTTCTTGTAACTTCGAATAACTCTTTCAGGTTCTGGATTGAAGTCAACAAGTCCTTTGGAATGGCCTCTGGTCATGCACTGTCAAGAGATGTAGAAAATTAGTAGATTCACTATTCAATCAACCAGATGAATATCAATGAAACAAATAAAAAGAAAATGGCTGAATTAATAAGTAAGAAGTGTTCATAATAAAGGTGAAATCCTTAATAATCCCCGGCAACGGCGCAAAAAACTTGATCGTTGCGGATCACAGCTTAATAATTTATAAACCTGTTCTTTACTTCCAACTACGATGTAATAGGCAAGTGCACCTATCGTAGCGTAGTATAGTGTTTAAAATCAAGGTCGTTCCAAGGAGATTAAAGTTCACCAATTACTAATACTTACTCCGTTCTTATTATCTAATCGATCAAGGTGACTGAATGATTTAATGAACTTAACTAAAAGAGACAAATTATAAAATGTACTGAGCTAAAGAAAAGGAACTTAACAAAACACGAGTTTGAATCAACAACTAAGCAACCTAGATCTCTCTCTAATCCCATTCATGCCATGCGAATCATTAGAAAAAAAGATTAAACAATCCGGTTCTTAAGCTGTAGAGTTTCATTAATCAAACTAACAGTTCTCTCAAATCTATTAGCTTATCTAATCCTAGGTTTATCCATTATAATCTCTTCTCAACTAATAGCAACCTAGGATTGCATGAAGCACTTGACTCTCTCACCGTTTGGTTGGTAAACAGAAGATTTTCGTATCCTATCTCTAGAATCATGATCAAATCTCATTCATTACCCTTAAATCTAATCATACAAGCAATTTCTCAATCAACTTGAATGAAATCAAACATAGATTCATACTCCAGAAATATAAATCTAAGATACACATCAAGAACAAGCAATGAAACAAAAGAACATCAATATGTCTTCATTAAGATCAATCCTTCATCACATGACAAGAATGGTTTCAAAAGAGATCTAGATCTCTAGATTACTCCTCCATGAGAGAAAGAATGTAAATACGATTGATAGGAGAGCAACTAGAGTTCATGATTACCACCCGGAAGTTCGAATCTTGAATGCTTTGGTTAAGACAAGGATCCTCTTGTGTTGTTGTTCCAAGAGAGAAAAGTGAGATATGTGTTAAGAATAAAACCCTTGGTCTACCTCCCTTTTCTCTCTCAACTTAAATATATATATATAGACTTGTACAAAGTAAGAGAAAGGGGGCAAATATCAGGAAAATTAAAGTCGCAGTTGATCCATATGCCCCGTATGGAAGGGGTGTAGCGGTCTCTGTGCTTGAAATTGATGCTCCATATGCCCCTCCATACAAGGTCATATGAAATTGCCTTGAGTTTTCTAGGCCCATATGGGGTGTATGGAGGGGTGTATGGGCAAAAAGCTTGGCTTTTCCTTTTCTTTTCTTGATGAATCCAATTGATTTCTTCGTGATAGGTTCCACATCACCTGAAAGGAATACATTATGCTATTAAGTACCAATTCTAAATGATTTCCACTCGATTTACAACAGAAGGAACTTGAAATCATCTAAGAATTAAGAGTGTTTCGTCCTTCATCAACCATAATTTTCAGATTTGAATTGTGAGGGACACCTCCTTTTCACGAACTCTTATCATTTCTTGAGTGAAGTGTGGCAAGTGGGACTTGATCCTTATTGCGTGTAATATCAACAACGTTAAATCAATCCTAATTCCTAACTAGTGAGTCATATCTAGTGAGGAATTTGCTTATCCTTTTTGTTTATCATTCACACAATTTTTAAGGTTTTATTCAATTTGATTTCATATCCTTTATATTGTGTTTAGTGAAATTGAATTCGAACATTGCATTTGTGAATTGTAATTCTCATTTGTTATTTGCGTGATCATCATTTAGCAATTGTTCTTCATGCCCCTTTTGAGAATTTTTTAATTGGTTCTCAATTAATTTTTGTGTGCTTATACATTTGGATTTAGTTTTAAGGCACATCATCTTTTTTGGTATCAGAGCATTATAATTTTCTTGGTTTCACAACAAATTTGGATTCATAAGGATTAAGGGTTCACGCCATTTGTGGAATTGTTTGATTGATTCTTCAATTGACATTGTGTAATTGCAATCCATCAATTTAAGCACATCATCTTTTTTGTATCAGAGCATCGGTTGAGTGAAGGGATTTGTGTAATTGTGATTTCAAAAATTTATGGTTCTTGAGTTAGCATCTTGATCCGAAATTGTAAAGTGGAAATTAAGTTATTTGATTGTATTATTGAGGTGTTGTAATTGCTGCTGGTTGAAGTAGAAGTGGAGATCTTGTTGTAGCTCCTTTGTTCTTGAATTTGCCGTGAAGGGAAGGGAAGTAAGAAATGCATTTCTTGTTTCATTTTTGGAATTAGGAGTGCCTCATTTTATGAAGAGAAGAGAAGTGTAATTCTTGCATGTTTGTTTCGGAATTAAGAAGTACACTTTACCATTTCCATATTTGAATTGCATAGAGAAAAGGAAACTATTTGAAATTCAAACACCATCTTTAAGTTGAAGAAGTTATTATGTATTAGTTAATTGAATGGTTATTTAAATTTGAAATTGCTTCTTACCATTTGTTGAAAGGTTGCATTTAGTGGAGTTATTTGAATTATGCTTGCTACCTTTATTGTGAGTAGTGGTGTGAATTGTGTTATTGTGAGTGGCGAATTGGAGTTATGTTGTGAAGGGGTGTTCTACGTGAAGTGTTGTGGTAAGGAAGTGTTATATTTCGAGGTGTTGTGTTGTTGTTTGAAGGGTTGTACCATGTGTGTATATAGTGTAAGTGGCAGTGTAGATTGTTGTATGTATAGTGGTGATTGTCATGGTTGCACCATGTGTGTGGTAATGTGTATGGCGGTGTGGTTTTGAAGAGTTATGTGTGGTGTAAGGTGTTGTACATTAAGACTAAGTGTGAGTGTGAAACTATGACAAGAAAGGGAATCGAGTAGTGAAATTTGAATTCAAAAACAAGCATTTAAGTGTGAAAGTAATTGAAACTCATTACTTAATGTCACACCCCAAAGGGGGGCCTAAAAGCCTCTACTAAAATTATCATGGCACATGTGGACTCGTTACATGATAATTGTCTTACGAGTCTGAGATCGTAAGACTTTAAGTAAATAATTACATCTACAACAAGTTATAGTACATATAATTAGATAATAAAATACAACTATGAATCCCGTACCCCACGATCAACCATGATCACAGAGAATCGGTATCTCCTACCAATCAGTAAAATAGGATAAATCCTAGGTTTTCAACTTCAAAATCTATTCACATGGGGGTCCTAACATTTCATCCAGGTAAATCTATCCTTCACAAATCTTACTTCGTTGTTTTGGTCTACTAAAACTCTTAACACTTCACATCTTAGCCTATCTCGTGCTTTCGCTATCATCACTTGCATAAAGTTTGTAAGGGGGTGAGCTCATCATAGCTCAGTGAATGGAATGGTAATACTTTCAATGCTACATACATAAACATAAACAAACTCAAATCAAACATTAGATAGATACTATATACATACACAAGAAAATTCACGTCAAGTTATTAAACCTATGTTACGTACACAAGTAAGCAAATTCAATTTAAAATATTAAATGTATGCTATGCACGAACAACCATATGAATGTAGCATCTCACGTAATCTTCTGGTAACCGACGTGAAGTCTAGGGTTTATGCCTCCCTTGACCTTAGGTTGGGGATTCCAAAGCCACCATCAATGCCTAGGTCATTACCCGGTTTATTTATCTTATCACTTGGTTAATTATGATATCTTATTATCTCAACAGTGAACGCTCCCGTACCTTACTACACCAAACGGAGCAAAACCCTCAAGAATAGGTCGGACTTAGAACCGTTAAGGTGCGACACTCCCCTAATTACTTAGTTCGCACTTGGCAGAATAGCGATCCTCTTGATCACTTCTGACGCATCCTGTGATAGTGATGGCCTTCAATCTCATGCAATGTCTCATGAAAATGCATGCAAGGTTTTTAAATCAGGTCCTCTTCCTTAATTAATTTATTTAGGGTGATCAAGCAACATTTACAATCATAATCAATCATACCACAAAAGTAAACATCAAACATCCCATTTCACTCATCACAACAAGCACAAATCATGTTCTTCTTATCACTCATCACAAGCAAGGATTATGCATGGGTTATCACACAGAATCGACGCTGGACCCAAATCCTCATAGACGTAGACCTATCCAATTTTATAATGGATTAAATTATCACAGCACCTCTCTGTGCCATTTCTTTTAAATGTCAAACCACTTAGGTCAACTTACGATCATCAGATCTAGCACCTCTATGCCATTTTTCTCAAATGCCGAACCACTCGGGTTAGCTTACAATCATTTCTGACACCTCTATGTCATTTATATCACATGTCAAGCTAACCACTCAGGGTTGATTTACATTAATCATCTTTGACACCTCTATGTCATCGAACTTCTCAAGTGCTTTATCATTTTCACACTTTCGAGAGCCCACAAGGTCATCTCGTTTTCTCTTTTGATGTCTTCATGACATTTGTATATGATATATATATATATATGTGTATATACATATTTCTGTCACATCTCTAATTAAGGACAATTTACTAAATGCTTTCCCTTACGAACTTAAGAGAGTAAGAAAATAGGATTGTTATGTTGTAAAAACTAAGGTTGCACTCATGATTTATATGATTGAGCTTAAGAGTGTATTTTGTAAATATAATGTGAAAATAAATTTGGTTAAGTATATGTATACACATTCAAGAACCAGCTCTGACATGTATACATAATGATACCTATATACCCTATTCCCACTAAGCTTACCTACTCGGTAGCCGTAGAAGGAAAAACTAAGTTTCTATATTTTGGTTTGATTTGGAAGAAAACAATTTGTAAAACATGGGTTAAGCTTATGGTCAAAGCACTAGCGATATGGCGCTAAGTGCTATCATTAAGGTAATGACATCTAAACTATCGGACCATTCATTCCCCTATATTCTTTACGACTTATTTCCTAACTCATTAATTCTCACCACATAACTCAACAATAATCACATTAAATAGCAAACACAACAAACAACAATTTCACATGCATAGCATTCAACAAACAACACAACATAGTAGCATATCATTAAGTTTCCCACTCACCTATTTAGGATTGTCGTAGTCCTAGCCAAAGTCGAGCGATTCCAACAGGTAACTCCTTTACGTTCTTCTTGAAGTCAGTATCCTTCTGCGATACTTCCTTAACCCAATTATAAAGCTGCATCTCCACCTAACTTTGGTAGTCTTCTAGCACCCGATATGTGTACTCTACTCATCTTGTTGTTGATGACAAGGATTGAAGTTTCCTCCTTATGGAACTTTGGGCGAACAAGATTCAAATGTTGAACTTCCTTCGAATCTGTGCTTCCAACACCTCAAGTTGCTGTGATCGACTGTCTACTTTCCTTATGTAGAAGTCGAGCAATGGAATGTCTTCGACTTGCCAAATTTGGAATTCCTTCTTCCAAATATGCAAGATATCCTTGGAAAGGACAACCGATGATCTTGCATCAGGGTATTTGGCCAAGAATGATCTTCCTCAGCATCCTTTGAGCATTCCATTATGAAATCCATTTCATTCCAAATATCTCCCAGGCCATCATCTTGGATATTGCTTAATCATTCCCTTCACCATTTACACCATCATAGACGCTTCTCTTGTCCAAGAAGCATCTTTGAACCTTTCATTTATCCAATTGTCTTTAATATCTTCTAACGAACTACTTATAGGATAACCTGTAGGATTTAGCAGTTCTTAAAGGTTTATATCATCTTCTTTCTTCTCTTCTTTGTCAATATTTCCACCTACGAGTTCCTCAAACTTTCTACTGGTTTTCATCCTCACTCACGCTTCCATCATACATACACCGACCTTTCCTACACATCACATACGCACCGACATTTTCTTATCCGTATACGTACACACCTCACACCCCATACACTCACCTATATATACATACACACTTGCTTCTTTCACCTTCCACACCACTATCACACACATATACAAACATGCCCTACATATACTTCACACCACCAATATATACTTACTTACATACTCTACACATATTACACACCTCCCATATCCATACTCACACACCCACACCATACATTATCTCATACACCTACTCACATACTCCATATACACCTTACATCACCAATACACACACCCACTTACTTTACACACACTATATTCACTTTCCATACCCACACATCCATGTTCACACTTCGTACATCATCTCATACTCGTACCTACATATTCCACATACATCATCCTCAACTTCCACACATGCCCATACACCATACACTATTTCTCATACATACATACATGCCTACATATACCACTCCTTCCTTATACATATATACATACCCACACACTACACGTCTTCTATACATATACACACATGTTACATCACATACCATCCATATACACACTAGTACTACGCACCCTACACCTTTCATACATATACACATACTCCGCACATCCTACACCATCCATATGTATACACCCTTCTCGCACACACCACATACACATACACTTTGCATACATCACACCCTTATATACACACATACCATAGACCCACATACACATACCACCCTACATCACTTCATGCACCTACACGCATACCCCTAAGCATTACACACTCGACTCCTCCTCTACACATACACACCTTACATTATCACCAACACACACACATCTTCACATACACTACTCACTTTCCCACACACATCCCTACACACATACGCATACATACACTTCATACATCATTACCAACACATACATACATACACACTTCATTCACACACACATTCCGCATACACTACATCACCTCTTCATTTACATGCATGCATACACACACATTCCTACACACATACCATGCTCCATCATTCACATACATACACAACCTCATCTATGCACACAGCCACACACACTCACATGCACACACGTACATGCCTCCATTCGTGCAAACCCACACGCTCTCACACATATTTCATCACCCTTCACCGCATATACTTTCAATACACATACGTACATACACACACTACACACTCGCCTCATACACACCCGACTCCTTTTCCTTCTTCATTTTATTTTCCTCCTCCACACATTGCTGCCGTTGTCGCCTCTGTCATCAAAGAAGAAGACGAGATAGACACGACTTGGAAGCTATTGCCATCGTTGTCATCATCGTCATTGTGCCGCCGCTGCTGTGGCCATCATCGCGATTGCCAACATGGTTGCTGCTACTACCGTCGTGGCAGTCGTGGTTATCGTTGCAGTCCCATTGCTGTTGCCGTCGAAGTTACTATTGGTCATTGTGGCCGCCGCTACCGTCATGATCATCTTCATCACCGTCATGGTTGTTGCTTGCCGTTGTGTCGTTGCTGTTGTAGTTATGGCCGTCGCTACCGTCATGATCATCTTCATCACCGTCATGGTTGTTGCTTGCTGTTGTGTCGTTGCTGTTGTCGTTATGGCCGTTGTTACCGCTGGAGTGGGGTCACCACTGTAGTTCATCGCCATGGCCACCATTTGTTGTTGTTGCTGTTGTTGTTGCAGTTGGGGTTATCGTTGGAGTCGCTGCTATGGTGGTCGTCATCATACCTATTGCTATCAACGGGCTCATCGTTGTGGCCACCGTTGTTGTTGTGGTTGCTACGGTCGTTGCCTCTATCGTTACTAATGAAGGCCGTTCTTATTGCCGCCGTTGTTGTTACCGTTGGAGGTTAGCGTCGTCGTCGTTGCCACTGTCGTTGCTACGGTTGTCGTCTAAGATGCTGCCATCATTCCGATCATCATGGTCATTGTGGCTAGCGTCAGGACCATTTTTGCCATTGCTGTGGGGATCATCATTGCTGCTACTGTTACAGTTGTTAGCGGCTATTGTTGGGTGGCGGTTGTTGTTGTTGTTGCAGCTGCTGAATTGTCATCATGGTTGCTGCCACTATTGTCGCCATGATCGTTGTTGCCGGAAGCTACTGGTGAAGACGCGGCACAGAGGTGAAGGAGAAGACAACCGAAGAAGAAGAAGAGAAAAAGAAAAAGAAAAAGAAAAGGAAGGGAAGAAGATGGCCGAATGAAGAAGAAAAAGGAAGGAAAAAGAAAAAGGAAGAAAGAGAGAGAGAAAGCAGAACGGGATGAGGAAGGGGCAGGGGGGGCAGTTAGGAAAGTAGGAAAAGAAAAGAAAAGAAAGAAAAGAAAGGGATAGGACTTTTTTTTTACAGTTATATACATATTTATATGTATATTTATATATTATATTATAATTATATTTTATTTAAAATATCCCTATTTTAGCATTTCTCACGCTTACGGGAATAACTTTAAAAATTATATCTTTAACAATTTATTACAAAATTTTACGTTTAGGTTAATTTGATTATTCCGAAGATAAATATTTACTCTAAATTTTAATATGAAATTCCTAGATTTATAATTTAAATTAATTTCATTATTTAACCTAATATTGTTTAAAAATTATGTTTCGGATGATTTATCCTTTTAATTTAATTTTCCCGAACTAAAGTTAAATTTTACAATTATTTTCATTTATCCATTTATATTTCTATATTCGGATATTTTCAAGTACATCACTTCCTAAATTTATTCGATAACATATTTCATAAAATTCAATTTATCATGTTCGTTATCTTATCTTCCTTACAAAAGTTATTCCTTCTAATTGTTTAAATTTTTAAAACCTATTATTATCACAAATTTAGAATAAAATAATATATATTATTCTATTTATTTTCCTTTAATTATTTATATAATTTTTTGAAATTTTTTCGAACTTCACACTCTCCCCTCCTTCAAGAAGTTTCGTCTTCAAAACTTTTCCATACTCACTTTCTATACCTTATGTTCACGGCTATAACTCCATGTTTTGTCCTTGAACACGCTTACCCAGATACCATTAGCACAGAGTTGTTAAATATAATTCCCATGACTCCTTTGGCCTTATACATCTCATGTGAATCTATGCATGTCGTATTGTGGTCTTATAATACCACTCTTCCTACCTCATGTCTTATATACCCATGATATACATAACATGCATCATCTTATCTTTCCATCTCACTTGCGCATTCCATACGTACATACAAGTACAGGGACTTGGATCATTGCAGCCTGGATTTTCTTACTCCATAAGTTGTGATGCACATTGTGGTTTAACTACATTCTTCACATCACTTCCTACTACCCACAACAACATATATAACATAAAGATTTCCTTTCTTACCATTCGTAAGCTTATCATTTCGTATGCAACCCCGTATAGGTAACGAGATTGCTACATTTTGGAGTTCGTAGGTTTATGTAGTTTAGTTTTATCGGTCAACGTTCGAGCTATGATAATGGGTGATATATGTTTGTGTACCTACCCATTTCATGCCCTCTTTCCTTATTGTTTAGTTAGGGTTATGATGCCACTCTAACACTATGGTTAGGATATTCCAACTTCAAATTCGAACAACATGAAAGCGGTATCGTGTTTTTCCTAAGGTACTCATCCATGAGCTAGTGAACTTCACATCATCCAGTGAAGCACTCTTCATGGTGATCCTTCTATTGTGGAGCTTATCACTAAGAGGTTGTTCTCGTGTTTCCTTTCTATGCTACACGAGTTCAATCCTGGAACCTGTAGGTTATGGGCCCACACTGGCCTCGTTTACTTCCTAGAGTGTTGTTACGCCTGATGATAGTGTCGTCCTTAAGCTTAATGGTTACGACTCATCATTCGTCGCGTTTCATAATATCCTCTATGTGGTTTCGAAGGAAGATATATATAGTTTAAGGGCTAACACGTTGAAGTAACTTAGAACTAAGAGAAACTCTAGATTGATAAATATATATATATATGTATGTATAGACTATCATCTAAGTCTTTTATGATTTTATTCTTACAATCTACCCAAGTTCTACCCTATCTCACTGTTTGGTAGGTTGCTCCTATCTTTGACAACCTAGAGCTCTGATACCAAAAATCCCGTCACGCCCCAAAGGGGGCCTAAAAGCCCCTACTAAAATTATCATGGCACGTGTACACTCGTTACATGATAATCATCTTACAAGTCAGAAATCGTAAGACTCTAAGTAAATAATTACATCTACAATAAGTTATAGTAAATATAATTAGATAATAAAATACAACTATGGATCTCATACCCCACGGTCAACCATGATCGCAGAGAATCGATATCCCCTACCAATCAGTAAAATAGGATAAATCCTAGGTTCTCAACTTCAAAATCTAATCACATGGAGGTCCTAACATTTCATCTAAGTAAATCTATCCTTCACAAATCATACTTCGTTGTTTTGGTCTTCCAAAACTCTTAACACTTCACATCTTAGCCCATCTCACGCTTTCACTATCGTCACCTGCATAAAGTTTGTGAGGGGGTTAGCTCATCATGGCTTAGTGAATGGGATGGTAACACTTTCAATGCTACGCACACATACACAAAAAAATTCAAATCAAACATTAGACAAATGCTATATACATACACAAGAAAATTTACGTCAAGTTATTAAACCTATGCTACTTACACAAGCAATCAAATTCAATTTAAAATATTAAACATATGCTATACATGAATAACCATATAAATGCAGCATCTCATGTGGTCTTCCGATAACCAATGTGAAGTCTAGGGTTTACGCCCCCCCCCCCCCCCCCCCCCTTGACTTGGGTTAGGGATTCTGAAGCCACCATCAGTGCCCAGGTCATTACCCGGTTTATTTATCTTATCTTGGTTAATTATGATATCTTATTATCCCAATAGCGAATGCTCCCATACCTCTCTACACCAGACTAAGCAAAACCCTCAAGGACAGGCCGGACTCGGAACCGTCAAGGCGCAACAATCCCCTAATCACTTAGTTCGCACTTGGCATAACAGCGATCCTCTTGATCACTTCCGACGCATCTTGTGATAGTGATGGCCTTCAATCTCATGCAATGTCTCATGAAAATGTATGTCAGGTTTTTAAATCAGGTCCTCTTCCTTAATCAATTTATTTAGGGTGATCAAGCAACATTTACAATCACAATCAATCATACCACAAAAGTAAACATCAAACATCCCATTTCACTCATCACAACAAGCACAAATCATGTTCTTCTTATCACTCATCACAAGCAAGGATTATGTATGGGTTATCACACAGAATCGACACTGAACCCAAATCCCCGTAGACATAGACCTATCCAGTTTTATAATGGATTAAATTATCTCGGCACCTCTCTGTGCCATTTCTTTTAAATGTCAAACCACTCAGGTCGACTTACAATCGTCAGATCTGGCACCTCCATGCCCTTTTTCTCAAATGTTGAACCACTCAGGTTAGCTTACAAGCATTTCTGACACCTCTGTGTCATTTATATCACATGTTAAACCAACCCCTCAGGGTTGATTTACATTAATCATCTTCGACACCTCTATACTGTCGCACTTTTCAAGTGCTTTATCATTTTCACACTTTCGAGAGCCCACAAGGTCATCTCGTTTTCTCTTTTGATGTCCTCATGACATTTGTATATGATATATATATATGTGTGTGTATATACATATTTCTATCACATCTTTAATTAAGGAAAGTTTACTAAACGCTTTCCCTTATGAACTTAAGAGAGTAAGAAAATAGGATTGTTATGTTGTAAAAACTAAGGTTGCACTCATGATTTATATGATTGAGCTCATGAGTGTATTTTGTAAATATAATGTGAAAATAAATTTGGTTAAGTATATGTATACACATTCAGAAACCAGCTCTGACATGTATACATAATAATACCTATACACCCTTTCCCACTAAGCTTACCTACTTAGTAGCCGTAGAAGGAAAAACTAAGTTTCTATATTTTGGTTCGATTTGGAAGAAAACAATTTGTAAAACATGGGTTAGGCTTATGGTTATAGCACTAGCGATATGATGCTAGGTGCTATCATTAAGGTAATAACATCTAAACTCTCGAACCATTCATTCCCCTACATTCTTCACGACTTATTTCCTAACTCATTAATTCCCACTACATAACTCAACAATAATCACATTAAATAGCAAACACAACAAACAACAATTTCACATGCATAACATTCAACATACAACACAACATAGTAGCATATCATTAAGTTTTCCAGTCACCTGTTTAGGGTTATCGTAGTCCTGCCCGAAGTCAAGTGATTCTAACAGGTAACTTCTTTGCGTTCTTCTTGAAGTCTGTATCCTTCTACGATACTTCCTTAACCCAATTATAAAGCTGCATCTCCACCTAACTTTGGTAGTCTTCTAGCACTCGATATGTGTACTTTGCTCATCTTGTGGTTGATGACAAGGATTAAAGTTTCCTCTTTAGGGAACTTTGGGCGAATGAGATTTGAATGTTGAACTTCCTTCGAATCTGTGCTTCCAACACCTCAAGTTGCTGTGATCGACTATCTGCTTTCCTATCTGCTTTCCTTGTGTAGAAGTCGAGCAATGGAATGTCTTCGACTTGCCAAATTTGGAATTCCTTCTTCCATATATGCATGATATCCTTGGAAAGGACAACTGAAGATCATGCATTAGGGTATTTGGCCAAGAATGATCTTCCTTAACATTCTTTGAGCATTCCATTGTGAAATCCATTTCATTCCAAATATCTCCCAAGCCATCATCTTAGATATTACTTGAATCATTCCCTTTACCATTTACACCATCATAGACGCTTCTCTCGTCCATGAAGCATCTTTAAACCTTTCATTTATCCAATTATCTTTAATATCTTCCAACGAACTACTTATAGGATAACCCGCAGGATTTAGTAGTTCTTAAAGGTTTGTATGATGTGCCTAAAACCAAGATTAAGCACATGCAAAACTAATTTGAAAGACAATTAGACAATGTCAATCAAACTAGTTCAACAATTGCACCATTCCTCAATATTTATGAACCAATTCCCACAATAAGGACGTGACTAAGAATGAATCCAAGTATGATGATGCTCTGATACTAAATTATGATGTGCCTAAAACCAAGGTCTAAGCACATGCAAATGAACCAATGGAACAACTTCAATTCACAAGATCAAACCGGTTTAAAGGGGACAAAAATTACGTGAACCCTAATTGAGGAATGATGAATCAAATGATAAAATCAAGGAAATGAAATCCACAATGATGATAATCCTCAATTGAATCAATTAACCAACTTAATTCCAAGAGAATCCCAATCAACAATACACAAATCAAACTGTGATCCACCTTACAACAAAGAAGTTCCACGCCATAAGTATAGTTACAAATTGATGATATTAACAAGTGCTAAAAAACTAATCAATTATGCAATGATAGTTTGATTACAAATGCAATAAAAAATCTGACCAAGAAGACTTCAATCCAACCCTAGATATGACTCACTAGAGATGAAAAGAAAACACAACAATAAGAAATTGATATGACTCACAATTTCCCCTTGTTGCACTTGCCACAATTCTAATCTTAGGATTGAAATTAATAAGAGAAATTGAACTAGGAAGAACCCTAATTCCCTCACATAAAGTGTATGTTCTAATCTGCAAAATGGCCTCCTCAAACCCTACTTTAAGCAAGTATTTATACTTGCTCCCTTTAGAGTTAGAAAATGCACAAAATTACAACTATGCCACTTTTAGGGTAGCCGGTCCTAAAACTTAATTACAACCAAATAAAAGTGTCCCAAAATGATTACAACATAAATAGTCCAAGTAAATAACAAATATATAAAAATTAGTCTTCAAGATGCTAGCTCTTCCATAGGATTCGTCGACCCAACTCATCACCGGTTTAGGTCGGTCTATGGATAACCTACAAGCTAAGTTTTAGTGAGTTTATCCATCACCCTATAAAGCCTGATAAGTATTCCTGTTGGAATATAAAATACATGAATAAGATAAAAAAGGTTAGTAAACGAATAATTCCAGGGTCAATTTGCTCAAAATAGGCCCTCATTGCCAAGATTCGAAATCCTTTGGTTCCTACCCTAATGATAGGTCTTGTCGGATTTTGATTCCTATCATTGTATCATCTTCTTTCTTCTCTTCTTTGTTGATATTTTCACCTATGAGTTCCTCAAACTTTCTATTGGTTTTCATCCTCACTCATGCTTCCATCATACATACACCGACCTTTCCCACATATCACATACGCACCAACATTTTCTTATCCATATACATACACACCTAATACCCCATACACACACCTATATATACATACACACCTACTTCTTTCACCTTCCACACCACTATCACACACATATACACACATGCCCTACATATACTTCACACCACCAATACATACTTACCTACATACTCTACACATATTACACACCTCCCATATCCATACTCACAAACCTACACCATACATTATCTCATACACCTATTCACATACTCCATATACGCCTTACATCACCAATATACACACCCACATACTTTGCACACACTATATTCACTTTCCATACCTACACATCCATGTTCACACTCCATACATCATCTCATACTCATACGTACATATTCCACATATATCATCCTCAACTTCCACACATGCCCATACACTTTTTCACATACATACATACATGCCTACACATACCACTCCTTCCTTATACATATATACATACCTACACACTACACGTCTTCCATACATATACACACATGTTACATACATCACATACCATCCATGTACACACTAGTACCACGCACCCCACACCTTTCATACATATACACATACTCTGTACATCCCTCACCATCCATATGCATACACCCTTCTCGCACACACCACATACACATACACTTCACATACATCACACCCTTATATACACACATACCACACACCCACATACACATACCACCCTACATCACTTCATGCACCTACGCGCATACCCCCAAGCATTACACACTCGGCTCCTCCTCTACACATAAACACCTTGCATTATCACCAACACACACACATCTTCACATACACTACTCACTTTCCCACATACATCACACACATCCCTACACACATACGTATACATACACATCATACATCATTACCAACACATACACACTTCATTCACACACACATTCCCAATACACTACATCGCCTCCTCATTTACACGCACGCATACACACACATTCGTACACACATACCATAATCCATCATTCACATACATACACACCCTCATCCATGCACACAGCCACACACACTCACACACACACATGTACATGCCTCCATTCGCGCACAGTCTCACACACATTTCGTCACTCTTCACCACACACACTTTCAATACACATACATACATACACACTATACACTCGCCTCATACACACCTGGCTCCTTCTCTTCCTTCCTCATTTTCTTTTCCTCCTCCATGCATTGATGCTGCTGTCGCCTCCGCCATCAAAGAAGAAGATGAGATGGACATGACTTGGAAGCTACTGCCATCATTGTCATCATTGTCACTGTGCCACTACTGCTGTAGCCATCGTCGCGGCTGCTAGCATGGCTGCTGCTGTCGCTATCATGGCCGTCATGGTTGTCGTTGTTGTTGCCATCGAGGTTGCTGTTGGTCGTTACGGCCACCGCTGCCGTCGTGATCATCTTCATCACTGTCATGGTCGTTGCTTGCCGTTATGTCGTTGTTGTTGTCGTTATGGTCATTGCTACCGCTGGAGTGGGGTCGTCACTGCTGTTCATCGCCACAGCTATCGTTTATTGTCATTGTTGTTAGGGTTATCGTTGGAGTCACTGCCGTGGTGGTCGTCATCGCAGCTGTTGCTATTATCGGGCTCGTCGTCGTAGCCACCGTTATCGCTGTGGTTGTTATGATTGTTGCCTCTATCGTTGCTGATGAAGGCCATTCTTGTTGCTGTCGTTGCTGTTGCTGTTGGAGGTTAGCATCACCGTCATTGCCACTGTCGTTGCTACTATCGCTAGAGTTGCTGTTAGATGTTGCTGCGGTTGTCATCCGAGATGTTGCCATCATTCCAGTCATCACGGTCGTTGTGGCTGGCGTCGGGACCGTTGTTGCCATTGCTGTGGGGATCACCATTGTTGCTGCTGTTACAATTGTGTGTAGTTGTTGTCGGGTGGCGGTCGTTGTTGTTGTTGCAGCTACTGAATCGTCATCATGTTTGCTGCCGCTATTGTTGCCATGATCATTATCGCCGGAAGCTACTAGCGAAGGCGCGGCACAGAGGTGAAGAAGACAATCGAAGAAGAAGAAGAGAAAAGAAAAAGAAAAAGTAAAGGAAGGGAAGAAGATGATCGAATGAAGAAGAAGAAGGAAGGAAAAAGAAAAAGGAAGAAAGAGAGAGAGAAAGCAGAACGGGATGAGGAAGGGACAGGGGCGCCAGTCTAGAAAGCAGGTAAAGAAAAGAAAAGAACGGGATAGGACATTTTTTTTTTTACAGTTATATATATATTTATATGTATATTTATATATTATATTATAATTATATTTTATTTAAAAATATCCCTATTTTAACATTTCACATGCGTATGAGAATACCTTTAAAAATTATATCTTTAAAATTTATTACAAAATTTTACGTCTAGGTTAATTTGATTATTTTGAAGATAAATATTTACTCTAAATTTAATATGAAATTCCTAGATTTATAATTTAAATTAATTTTATTATTTAACCTAATATTGTTTAAAAATTATGTTTCAGATAATTTATCCTTTTAATTTAATTTTTCCGAACTAAAGTTAAATTTTACAATTATTTTCATTTATCTGTTTATATTTCTATATTCAAATATTTTCAAGTACGTCGCTTCCTAAATTCATTCGGTAACATACTTCATTAAATTTAATTTATCACGTTCGTTATCTTATCTTCCTTACAAAAGTCGTTCATTCTAATTGTTTAAATTTTTAAAACCTATTATTATCACAAAATTAGAATAAAATAATATTTATTATTCTATTTATTTTCCTTTAATTGTTTATATAATTTTTCGAAAATTTTTCGAACTTCACACTTAAATAATTGCTAGTTGAATTTAATTTCTTAACTACTTGGAATTATTTATTTGCACTTCATTTATTTTATCATACTTGAAGTGTCAAGAAGTGATAATTGTGTTTATTAAATTGTTGCACCATGGGTATATAATTGTGTTTTAGTGTTGATTGTCTAAAAGTGCTATTGTAACGTGGTGTTGTTAAAGGAGTGTGCTACAAATTGTGGGATTTTACTTCAACAAATCACAAGCATGTCGAATGACAATGTAAATGGAGGGATTAGCAATGAGGCCAATAGCCAGATTGGTGCAGGATAGGGTCATCATACTGCAAGTAGAAGAACCTTAGAAGATCAACTTCAAGACCTTACTACCATTGTTGCTACTTTAGCAACAAAGATTGACAGGATGACAATGCCACAACCACCGGTAGCAAATCTTTAGGCACCACCAAGAGTAGCTCCACAAAACATCCAGAGAGAGGGAGCAGGAGGAGGAGGAAATTTAGAAGAAGAATGGAGGGAGATCATCATCCCTATAGGGAAGAGAGGGATGACAACTTTGGGGTCAATCCTTATCCAAACAGGGATTTCAAGCTACCTAGGGGTTTAGAGTATGTGAAGCTGCAGATGCCTTCCTTTGATGGCAAGGGTTTAGCAAATAATTACTTGGACTGGGAGAATAAGGTTGAAGGCCTTTTCAAGTGCTATGAGATAAATGGTAACACCCAAGTTCAACTTGCTGCTGTTGAATTCATAAGATATGCCGCCTTGTGGTGGAAAAATTTAGTGATCAGCAGGCGGAGGGATGGAGAAGCTGAAATTCATACTTGGAGAGATATGAAAAGGTTTTTGAGGAAGAGGTTCATTCCTAAACATTACAAACAAGAACTGTTTATGCATCTTCAAAACTTGAGATAGGGAGACAAAACAGTAGATGATTATGCGAAGGAATTTGAAACCTTGATGATTAGATGTAGGTTAGTAGAGCCTCTAGAGCAAATCCAAGCATGCTTTGTATCTGGGTTGAAATATGAGATCACATGTGTAGTTGAGCTACAGAGATATAGTACACTTGATGAGGCTATACAGTTAGCCTTGAAAGTGGAAAGGCAAAGGCGATCCAATCCATTCAAGGTTACTAGTAGCAAGCACTATGCTACTACTAGGCCCATAGAAGCTGATGGTCAGTTGGGAGGACCAAAGGGAGTAGGTGAACCTACCAAGGCAATGGACAAAGTTACCCCTAGCATCGATAGGGAGAAAATGACTTCTATGAAGGGTAAAGAGGTAATAAGACTTGATGTTAGGCAGACTATACCAAAAACTACTAGTGGAAAAATGCACTAAATTAAGTGCTTTAAATGTATGGGATTTAGGCATATGGTTGCACAGTTTCCTAATAAGAGAGTCATGACAATTACGAAGGATACTGGAGAAGAAGATGAGGATGAAAAAGAAATTGTAGAGCCTACAGACCTATCTATAGCATTGCAGGAATACTATGACCATCAGAATGCTGAGGCATATGAGGAGGGAACAGGAGATCAGTATTTACCTATTAATGTGTTGCACAGGGTTCTGACTATATCTCCTAATGCTAGGGACAAACAGAAGGAGAACATATTCCACACTTTTTATAGGATCAGAGGTAACCTTTGTGTACTGATCATTGATAGTGGTAGTTACGCTAATGTCAGATCTACTGCATTAGTAAACAAATTACAACTATCCACTAGTCCACATCCTAGTCCTTATAATTTACATTGGTTGGACAATCAGGACAGTATGCGTGTTACACAAAGGGCAAAGGTGCCAGTGAGTGTAGGAAAGAAATATCATGATGAGATCCTGTGTGATGTAATTCCCATGTGTGCCTTTCATTTGCTTTTGGGTAGACCCTAGATGTTTGATAAGAAAGTGTTACATGATGGAGTCAGAAACATTTACATGTTTCAAAAAGGAAGGTCTTGAATAGTATTGACACCTATGTCTCCATCAGAGGTGCACAATTTCCAAGAGTAGATTAGGATTATTTCTGTTCCTTCTCACAGTCGAGCAAATAGGGCGACAAAGGCATCCGGGTTTAGTCTAAGAAATGACCCTCTAGATTTGAGGGCAAATCTTTCAAAGGCCTGAGGAGATGATGGGAATCTACCCTGCGATCTCGATAGTCAGGGAACCTGATTTGGATGATAATCCAAATCACTTACTTGTATCTATTTTCTTTATCTAATAATGTTTGAGTTGTAATATAGCAGGTACAATGATCAGTCTTTACGGGGTGCCATATGACCTATACTGTTGATCAAATTGGGAACATCATTGGACTCACATCCAATGGCCTGCAATGATCTCAATTGACTTGAAGAACCGGCTCTTTGAAGTCCATCTTTGTATTTGTTACTTTTCTTTGAACCAATTACTTTGTAATCATTTTTAAGACATTTTGATTTATTATAATTTATTGAATTAGGACCGGCCACATTAGTGGCATAGACATAAATTTTTGCACATTTTAATCCTAATTGGAGTAAGTATAAATACTTGCTAAAGTAGTGTTTGTGGGAGCTTTTTGAACCATAATTTTCATATTTGAATCATGAGGGACACCTCCTTTTCACGAACTCTTATCATTTCTTGAGTGAAGTGTGGCAAGTGGGATTTAATCCTTGTTATGCGTAATATCAACAACGTCAAATCCATCCTAATTCCCAACTAGTGAGTCATATCCGGTGAGGAATTAGTTTATCCTTTTTGTTTATCATTCACGCAATTTTTAGGATTTGATTCAATTTGATTTCATATCCTTTAGATTGTGTTTAGTGAAATTGAATTCGGACATTGCAATTGTGAATTGTAATTCTCATTTGTTATTTACGTGATCATCATTTGGCAATTGTTCTTCATACCCCTTTTGAGAATTGTTAATTGGTTCTTAATTAGTTTTTGTGTGCTTATACATTTGGATTTGGTTTTAAGGCACATCGTCTTTTCATCTCTTCTCACTAAAATGACCAGACAATCCTCCTGCATTTGCTTCCCTCACCAACAATTCCCTCATAGACCCACAAGGTATATACAACTTTCTAGTTTTATACAAAAATCCCTCAATCATGTAATACCCCTCAAACATCTTTCCCTCAAAACATTTCTTAATAATTATTCTCAATTAATCATCATACATATACTGTTCCTTCAGCAATTTAAAACCAAGCAGTTTTGATTGAAGAGAAGTGATAAGTACATACCTGTGTGACAAAGCGTCAGCTACCATATTCCAGTTACCCTTCTTGTACTTAATCACATATGCAAAACTCTCCAGAAACTCCACCCATTTAGCTTGGTGTTTAGAAAAATTTTGTTAACCCCTAAAATGCTTTAGTGACTCATGATCTGTGTAGATGATGAATTCTCTTGAAAGGAGATAATGCTGCCACGTCATCAAAGCCCTTACTAAAGAATAGAATTCCTTATCATATATGGAGTAGTTCAAAGTTGCACCACTTAACTTTTCACTAAAGTAGGCAATAGGCCTCTTATCTTGCATCAACACAGCACCAATCCCTATCCCAAAAGCATCATATTCTAACTCAAAAACTTTATCAAAATCAAGTAAAGTCAATACTGGAGCACTAGAAAGTTTTTCCTTTACCTCTTCAAAACTCTTTTGGGCCCTCTTACCCCAAATGAAAGGAACATTTTTCTTAGTCAGTTCAGTTAATAGACTGATAATGCTACTAAAATTATGGACAAAGCGCCTATAAAATGATGCTAGTCCATGGAAACTCCTTACCTCCGTGACTGATTTTAGTGTTGACCATTCTTTAATAGCCTTCACTTTCTCCTCATCAACCTTGACACCAAAACCAGATACAATAAATCCCAAAAATGTTACCTCAGTTTAGTAAAAGGAACAATTCTAGAGATTTGCAAACAACTGTGCACCCTCAAGATTGAAAATACCGCCTAAAGATGCTCCACATGATTTTCTAGGCTCTTGCTGTATATCAGAATATTATCAAAATAAATAACAACAAATTTACCTAGAAACTCCTTCATTACATGATTCATTAATCTCATAAATGTGCTAGGAGCATTACTCAAACTAAATGGCATAACCATCCATTCGTATAGTTCATAGCATGTTTTAAAAGCGGTCTTCCACTCGTCTCCTTCTCTCATCCGAATTTGATGATATCTACTTAAGATCCACTTTGGAGAACACCTGTGCACCATATGATTCATCCAACATATCATCAAGTCTAGGAATAGGATACCTATATTTGATGGTGATTTTGTTGATGGTTGGGCTATCAATGCACATTCTCCAAGTACCATCATTCTTAGGGACAAAAAAGGCTGGAATAGCACAAGGATTGAGACTCTCCCTGACAAAACCCCGTTTGACTAGCTCATCCACCTAACGTTTTAATTCCCTAGCCTCTTCGGGGTTCATGCGATACGCAAGTCAATTTGGCAAAATTAACCCAAGCAAGAAATCGTTGGCATGCTCTATGCCTTTCAATGGTGGTAAACCCTCTGGCAAATCATCAGTAAAAAGGTCATTGTACTCATCTAATACCTGACATACTACAGGAGGTAGATGTTAACACTCTTCCATCCCTAGGGCATATCTCATATGCCACAAGTATACTGAGCTCTCATATGTTATGGCCTCCTCCAACTCACTCTATCCCATCAATAAGACCTTCTTCCTCCTAGATTCCTTGGCCTGTATTGGAATCGTTGTGATCTCTGATGGTCTATTGATCTGTTATTGAACCTCTTAGACCTTTGAAGGTAGCATTGGGTTCAAGATGATATGTTTGCCCTCTTTCTGGAATACATATGTATTTCTAAAGCCATCATGTAAAACCCTCTTGTTATATAACCAAGGCCTACCAAGCAATATATGGGATGCACACATAGAAAGAATATCACATTCAATTTCGTCATGATATTTATCCCCTATACTAAAATGTACCCTAGCTCTCTAGGTCACATAAGACTCCCTTGTTCACTTAACCAATGTAATTTGTAGGGTTTAGGATACGGGGTAGTTACAAGTTTCAATTTCGATACTAATTAGGTAGCCACAACATTAGTACAACTACCACCATCAATAATAATGACACACAAGTTACCTTGCACCCTATAAGAAGTGTGAAACAAGTTTTCCCTTTGCTCATCATCAATAGTTGTAAAAGAGGTTAAGGCCTAACCCAGTACATTAGTAGATAAATACAAATCACTTAACATTGTTGCTTACTAACTTCAACAAGCCAATAATACACTACACCACACACACCACGACAACACACTCTACACACCCACAGTGCAATCAAGCAACCAATGCAACAAATTCCACAATCACTACTACAAATCACTTCAACAATTTTGGATCAAGAAATCAACTTCAAGAACCTTAATTGTCAAATGAAGCTCACACAATTCCTTTCCTTAAATCATATGCTCTAATACCAAATTATGATGTGCTTAATAATCCAAATTACAAGCACACAATTGCAATTGAAGAATCAACTAAACAAATTCCATAAAGTGGTGTGATGAACTTAATTCAAATTAAGCAAACTACCAAATGAAAAATGAACAAATAAGTATGTGATTTTCAATGGAAAATCATGTAATTACACTAGAAAGCAATTTCAAAATTGAAATGACCAAATCTGAAAATTTGCAACCAAAATCACGTGAATGAAAAATAACTACAAATTGCACATAGATATACTCACTAAACACAATTAGTTAACAATAAAAGCAAGATTAATATGACTCACAATCTCATCTTATTGATTCTCGCCACAATTTCACAAGAGATTGATAAGAGATCTTTAATTTACAAGGCTCTCCCTTACGGCACAAGGAGTGTATATTTTCAAAATTATCAAAAAAAGCTCCTAAAAACCCTAGTTAGCAAGTATTTATACTTGCTCCTATTAGGGTAAAACAAAACAAAAAATTACAAAGTTGCCACTAGGTAGTCAGTTTAAAAATTACAATTACAAGTGCAAAAATGGTCTTCAAGTGGCCAGTTCTTCAAGTCAAGTGAACACATTGTGGACCATTGGATGTGAGTCTAAGAATGTCCCCAATTTAATCCTTAGCATGTTTTATTCACCATCGTATCAAACCGATAAATATACCTGTTGGAATGCACAACAATTATGTAATACAAAAGTAGATACTAAATCAACATCCTCAAGGTTTAGTTGTTCATGAAGGATCTTATAGCTAGGTTTTTTAAAACCTTAGCTCGAGCTCTAGTGATTGACCCTTTGGGAATTTGATTCCTATTAGGTACCTTAGCTAAAGCATCTTAACTTAGGTTTGGGAGGGCAACTCAATAGCTAAGCAAGTGTTCTTGATAAAGAAGGGTTGATAATGTCCAAGCCAATGAAACATTAGGAAGATCGACTTGATAATATGATGACCTAGTCCCAAAGTCTGGATAGGTTGGATTAACCTATTCTATTGTTCCTTAACTAGTCTAAACCTCTGCTATGCTATTCCTTAATTTGCTCACGTTCATGCCACCACCTTCTAACCTAATAAGACCCCTAACCAATCCATGTATAACTTGTTTTATTTGCTAAGACACTCCCTATCCCCATTGTCACTGCCCTAAAGGAGGCCTTAGAAGTTTCCACTAAAATCGTCATGGCATGTATGCACCCATTACATGATAATTGTTTTATGAGCCAGAAATCGTAAGACTCTAAGTAAATAATTACATTTACGACTAATCATAGTACTTATAATTAGTCTAATAAAATATAACTATGGATCTTGTATCTTATAGTCAACCATGATCACAAGAATCGATATCCCCTACTAACCAGTAAAATAGGATAAATCCTAAATTTCACATATTCAATTCTATTTACATAGGGGTCTTAACATTTCATCTAAATAATCTATCCTTCACAATTCTTACTTGTCATTCTAGTCTTCTAAAAACTCTTGACACTTCACATCTTGTCCTATCCTGAGCTTTCGTAATCGCTACCTGCAAAAAGGTCTATGGAGGGGTAAGCACACTATGGCTTAATGAATGGGATGGTAATACTTTCAATGCTACACACACATAAGTAATTTCGATCAAGTTATCAAAACATATGCTACTATAAACAACCATATGAATGCAGCATCTCACGTGGTCTTTTGGTAATCGATGTGAAGTTTAGGATTTATGCCCCCTTGACCTTGGGTTAGGGATTCCGAAGCCACCATCAGTGCCGGGTCTTACACACATCTTCATTACTCTTATCACTTATTTTTACGTGTCTTAGCTTTAATTTTTTAGGCTTAAGTGCCTCAATACACCGAGCATTACACCCTCAAGAGATAAGCTAGACTTGAAACCGTCAAGGCGCGATAATCCCCTAATCACTTAGTTTGCACTTAACGGAACAACGATCCTCTAATCACTTCCAACGCATCCTATAGCAGTGATGGCCTTCAATCCATGCGATGTCTCGTAGAAATGCATGTCAAGTTTTAATCGAGTCTACTTCTTTAATTAATTGATTCGAGGTAACCAAACAATATATATAGTCACAACCAATTCCCATTTAAGGAAATGAAGTTAGCTACCAAACATTTAAAGCTGTACCACTCCAAGAACAACATTAGGAACCTAGTGGAGTCCTATAAACAATCCACTGCATTTCATTTTCACACGTACCACAACAAGCAAAGATCATGCATTTCGCATCACAAAATAAACAAGGAACTAGACCAAACAGGTAAAAACAATCACCTATAAGCAAGATTTTAGTTAACTCGACACCTCTGTGTCATTTGGCTTAAACGTCAAATCAACCACTCGGAATTGATTTACAATTATCATTTGTAACACCTCTGTGTCATCACACTTCTTAAGTACTCTATTATACACACATCCGAGAGCCAACAAGGTCGTCTCATATATCCCTTTTAAGTCCTCAATACACTTATGTATAATATATATATATCTACACATATATATAAGTTCATAACATAGCTTTAACTAGAGGACCACTTACTAGATACCTTCCCTCGCTTACTTAAGAGGGCAAGAATATATAATTGTTAAGTACAAAAATCAAAGTTACACTCATGATTTGTATAGTTATGTGCATGAGTGTATTCTATAGATATAATAGGAAAATAAATTTGCCTAAGCATATATTCATGTTCGAAAGTAAACTCTTAGATGTATACATAATGATATTTATGTGATCTAATCCAGTCATGCATACTTATTCGGTAGCTATAGAGGAAAAAGTTAGGTTTATATATTTTGGTTTAGTTTGAAGAAACAATTTTGAATCGTGGGTTAGGCCTGTAGTAATAGCACCGACAATATGGTGTGAAGTGCTATCGTAAGGTAATGGTATCTAAACCCTCAGTCCATTCTATCCTCTACATTCTTTAAACATTATTCATCTATAACCTATCTAACTATCAATTTCTTTATAACTTCTTCCCTAAACTCATTTAACCCCACTATATAACTCAAAATTAACAATAATCACATTCAATTGGAAACTACAATCAAATAGGTGAATTCACATACATAGCATATCAACACACAACACAACATTGTAGCATGCCATTAAGTTTTCCACTTACCTTTTATGGTCGCATAGTCCTAATCGTCATTAATTGATCCCGATGTGTGGTTTCTTCACCGAACATAGTATCGAAGGATTGGCTACAACGACTCCACACAATTTTCATTGGATTTCTCGATCTCTTGTTAACTCCTATCTTTTCTCAAACTCCCCAATGCCTTTTTCCACACTTAAATTCACAATCATTTTATAGATGGCACATCGCATTTCTCGGGGCTTCCTCTTCACAACTTGAACACTAGATCAAGCTACTAAAGTCATCGTTATCACATCGGTGACACCTCTTTTTCCCATTTACTTTCACACACAGACACACTCACCTCCTTCACGTAATTCCCTCTTCCTCCTCGGTTTCACCTTTCCATTCTTTCTTCTCTCCTTTATTGACATCTCCACCAGCAGGGTTTCTCGTCCTTTCTACTGGTTTTCATCCTCACCCATGCTTCCATTACCATACATACACCAACCACTCTTTATACACATATATGCCCACCTCCATCATAATAACATTATACACACCCACACACATAAGTTTACCTACGCTCATACGCAAGATCAACACTCTCTTGTCTTTATCTTCCAGCTTTTCTCCTATTTTCCTCACCCTTCTTTAGTCTTCAATTTTCTCCTCTTCTCTAAGAAACTTTTCCTCTTCCATTTTCCTTTTCTTCTTCCTTTTCTACTTCATATCTCCTACTTGCTGAACCCCACTTACACACCTTACACCACACCACGCACATATACCAGCACATTCTCACACACTACATATACACACCAACATACTCCTATCTATACAGATACACACTCCGTACACACTAACACATACATACACACAATCATACTATGTACTTATTTACATGCATACTCACTGCACTTTGCAATCCCTCTTTCTCCTCAAGTCCACATACACACACACATTACTAGTGCATACATACACACATACTCTACACACGTTTCACACCACCGACACACACACCACATACTCACATACACCTCACACCACCAATACACACATACCCACATACACTACACACACTAAACATACCTTCCATACACATACACACAAACCCGCATACACCACACTCACCTTCCATACCCATACACACATATCCACACTCCGCACACTACATACCTTCCATACACATACACACATACCCACATACACCACACACCTTCCATATACATACAACATACCCGCACACACCACACATCACCTTATGCACATACACACATACCCACACACACCACACACCATCCATATACATACATACATACCGCACTCACTGCACACCACCTCACACACATACACACATTCTCACACACACACACACACCCACCACCCATACACATACACACATACCCGCTCTCACCACATACCACCTCATATGCATACACACATACTCACACACATCACACACCATCCATACATATACACACATACCTACACTCACTACACATTCTCGACTCCTTCCCCCCTTTCCCCTTTTTCTTTCCTCCTCCAGACGTTGCTGCTCCCATTATGGTGGTTGTTGCCATCGTCACCACAATTGTCGTCATTGTTGTTGTTGCTGTTGTCGTTATGGTCGTTGCTGCTATCGTGGTTAAGGTCGTCGTTGTTGCCGCTGTTGTCATTGTTGTTGTTGTCTTCCTCCTCCCTCACACACATACACACCTTGCAAGCACTAAACACTTCTCTCTCTCTCTCGTCAGAACATTACTCCCTACACACACATCACCTTCACGCCCGCATCAAAGCAAGGGACTAAACATAGCAACGGCCACTCATCGGATTTCTTCTCGGACGTTGCTCATAGGGTATTGCTATCATCGTGGTTGCTTTTGCTATCACGGTTGCTATTGGTACTATTGTTGTAGTCATGGTTGTCGCCGTTGCTATACAGCCGTCGTGATCGTTGCTTAGGTCACCACTGTTGCCTTCGTCGTCAGGGAAGAAGACAAGACATAGGATGGAAGAGAAGAAAACGATTAGAGGAAAGGGCAAGTGTAGGGGTCCAAGGGAGGGGATGAGGTGAGGAGTGGAGGAGATATGAACGAAATGAAGGAAGTAGGAAGGAAAGGGGGATACATGACAGGGGAATGGTAGAGGAGCGATGTGACTAGGGGAGGAGGAGAAGAAGAAGAAGAAGAAGGAAGGAAGAGAAACAGAAAAAGGAAGGAGGGAGATGGGGCAGGACGAAATCGCCGTTTACTAGTTGCAGCTGCAACTACCAAGCATAATGGGCGGCTGGATGGGATGTGGCAAACGTGAATGTTTTTTTCTTTTTTTTACAGTTGTGTGTATATATATATATATTATATTTTATATTATAATGTCCCTATTTTAATATTCTACTCGCACACAAAAATATCTTTAAATTTTATATTTTTAGCATTTTATTACGAAAGCTTTCGTCTAAGCTAATTTGATTATCCTAGACATAAATATTTACTCTAAATTTTCATTTAAAATTCCTAGATATATAATTTAAATTAATTTCATTATTTAACCTAATATTGTTTGAAAATTATGTTTTGAAGAATTTATTCTTTCAATTTAATTTACCCGAGCTAAAGTTAGGACTTACGATTATTTTTATTTATCCATTTATATATCTATATTCAATTTTTTTTAATTACTTTGCTTCCTAAATTTATTCAGTAATATATTTCATATAATTTAATTTGTTACGTTTGTTATCTTCTTTTCTTTGCATAAGATTATTCTTTCCAATTGTTTTATTTTTAAACCTATCATTATTGTAAATTATTAAAATAATATTTATGCATCGCAATGTTTGAATTTTCGTCTACATTTCTCAAAGTTTTTAATATTGCAAAATTTTCCTTCTTGTTACCCCAACCTAAAAGTATTTATTATTCTACTTATTTTCTTTAATTTTTGTAGTCTTTTTGAAATTTTTGAGACTTTACACCTATAGTGACACGTGTCTATCATGGCAACTAGTAAAGGACAAATTATAGATTATTCCTAGGAGTTAACATTATTATTTTACCTTTTTTAGCAATACTATGTTTATATAATTACTCTTTTAAAATGTACTATTTCTTGATATTTAATTTTAACCTTAACCTTAATGGACTTAGTATAAATAGTCTATCTTTATAATGACCAGATATGACTAACATACATAGAATATACTTTTTTTTTTCCATATTTGTGAGTTTATAGCCTCAAACCCCTACTCTTGTCAATCTTTTAGTAGGGATTGTGGTGAGTAACCCTAAATTTCTCTTGTATGTAACAACAAGTAGAGGTTTAGGACATTTTCTCGAGCCACTTGGGTACATGATATCCCTCAGGTAGAACACTTATTGCTAAAAATTTCCTTTAGCAATTCAAACCATTATTGTTTTCTTCCTTTCTTAGAAGCTCCTAAGGGCACGGATTTAGTCCTTGCATGTGTATGTCCTAATGATACTTCGCTCTTAAGTATATCATCTTATTCTGGTATTTGAGAAAAGGATCCGATGAGGGACTATAAGTTTAATTAGTCTAGTCACTATTCTTGATACTATGTTTGTTGAGCTATGTGGTTCATCACTGAAAGGTTCAAGATGTCGAATCCTAGTGTTCATGAAGGAATAGGAGAATATGAGAGTGATGCTCATGGATGGGGAAGACATGCTCATCAAACTACAAGATTTACTGAAGAGAAAATCTAAGAGCTAATCATTGTAGGAAGTGAGGATGTAGATGACTACTTAAATTGGGAAGATGAGGTATATAATTGTTTGAATGCCATGAGTATGATGAGGCTATGAAAGTGAGATTAGCTATTGTAGAGTTTTCTAGGTGTGCAACATTATGGTGGAAGAACTTAATGAAGACTTAAAGATGAATTAGAGAACAAGAGGTTTGATCATGGAGTGAGATGAAGAGGATTTTAAGAAGATTTGTCCTTTAATTTTATAGCAAAAGGCTTTCAAGAAACTGTAGACCCTAAGAAAATGAGGAATGTGTGGAAGACTATGTAAAAGAATTTCAAATGTTAATGATTTGATGTGAAGTGGAAGAACCTAATGATATATTGATTACACAATTCATAGCTAGGTTGAAGTACGATATTGCATGCATGTTAAGCTACAATGTATGAATACTTTAGATGATGCAATTTGATTGATTTAGAGGGCCGAATAATGGAGGTGCAATATTCAAAACAAGACTATGAGTACTCGAAGTTGTGATGTTAAGTTGACTTGTAATTGATGCTTGCTGACTAGAAAGGAATTAGCCAATCAAGGTGTTGACTAACTTAAGAATGCACCAAGGCATGATGAGAGGAGGCATGAGACTAAAGGAAAAGCTATAGAGCATAGAGATGCATAGAAGGGAAATGATGGACAAAGTTCAACATGGAAGACCAGTTAAATCAAGTGCATCAAGTGCTTAGGTTTTGGACATATGGCTACTTAATGTCTAAACCACCAAACTATGATTTTGAAGGGAGGAGCACCTATAGTGGAGGTACATAATGCTAATGTGGATGAGTTGAATGAAAAGACAAGAGCAAAATGTATGTTAAGTATGGGTAATTCTTAAATGTCATATCACAAAGAGTGCTAAGTGTCATGCCTGTAACTGAGGACAAGCAATAGGAGAATTTGTTCCATATAACCTATAAGGTTAAGGGCCAACTATATGTACTAATTGTAGATGGAGGAAGTTACACAATATAGTCACCGTATCTATGGTAAAGCAATTGAAGCTACCTACCTTAAGACATCCAAGGCCTTACAAGTTGCATTGGCTTAATAAAAAAAGGGGCTCTTCGTGTAACTTAACAAGTCTGCACACCAATATCTATAGGGTATAGTTACTAAGGTGAGATCCTTTATGACGTCATGCCCATGTGTGCTTCCTATATTCTTCTTGGCTGACCTTGGTTGTTTGATCTGTAGGTTATGCATGATGGCTATAAGAACACTTATGCATTTTAGAAGGATGGTAAGAAGGTTGTATTACAACCTATGACTCCTAACCAAGTAAAATATACATAGTTGTAGCTAAGTCGTGCAATAGGGAAGACTAGCCATGCCCAAGGGTGAGTTTGGACAATCAATGGAACTGAATATGCTAATTTTTCTATTGATTAGACGATTACTAGAGATGAGAGATTAAGCTCCATTACCTACTAAGATAAAGGCTCACTAGAAGAATTTCAAGATTTATTCCTAGAAGAATTACCTAAGGGACTACCACCATTTTGAGGCATTGAACATTACATCAACTTACAGCCTAGTGTGGCATTACCAAGCAAGCCTACTTATCACATGGATCTTGAGTAAGCAACTAACACAAAGAAATAACTTGATAGGTTGAGTGATCAAGGTTATGTGAGGTAGGGCATGAGTCTATGTATGGTACCTACTCTACTCATTCTAAAGAAGGATAGATCTTAACACATATGCATTGATAGTTGGGCTATGGATAGGATCATTGTCAAATATAGATACTCTATGTAAAGGCTCAATGACATGTTAGATAAGCTTCATGGCGCATGTATCTTCTCTAAGATTAATCTAAAGTCTAGATGCCACTAGATAAACATGAGACTTGGTAATGAATGGAAGACAACCTTTAAGATGAAGTGTGGTCTCCATGAGTGGATGCTCATGCCCTTTAGATTGACTAATGCACTTAGCACATTAATGAGGTTAATGAACCATGCATTAAGAGAGTTGATAGGTAAGTGTGATATCATGTATTTTGATGACATATACAGTCCAAACTTAAGGAGCTATATGAATCACTTTCAAGAAGTCTTTGTCATCCTTTAAATTAGCAATTGTTTGTCAATTTGAATAAATGCGGTTTTTTCCAAGATGAAGTTGTGTTTCTAAGTTTTTTCATGGGTGGAGGAATGAAGGTTAATGAGGAGAAAATCTAAGCTATTCGAGACTAACCAACTCTAAAAAATGCGTTCAACATGAGAAGCTTTCATGTGCTTGCATCTTTCTATAGACATTTCATTCGAAACTATTGTTACACCCTTAACCAAGTTAACAAAGAAAAATGTAGAGTTTAAATGGGGAAAGAGAGCTTAAAGAAGTTTTGAGGAAATGAAGTAGAAGTTAACAACAACTGTAATGTCCCGAAAATTTTGAAAAACTATATAAAAATTAAAGAAAATAAGTGAAATAATATATACTTCTAGGCTAGGATAGAGAGAATGACAATTTTGTAATATTAAAAATTTTGAGAAATTTATAAAGAAAAATTTTAAAACATTACAATACATTAATATTATTTTAATAATTTACAAATAACCAAAAACTTATGAGAAATAATAATAGGCTTAAAATAGAAAAAAATGAGAAAGACATGAAATTCATTTGATAAGTATAAAAAACAATGAGAAATAGATATTTAAAACAATTGGAAAGAATAATCGTATACAAAGAAAAAGGATAACAAGCGTAGAATTTTAAATTATATAAAATACATTACTAAATTAATTTAGAAAACAAAGTAATTGAAAAATATTTGTATATAGTGATAGGAATAAAAATCCGACAAGACCTATCATTAGGGCAAGAACCAAAGGAATTCAAATCTTGGCGTTGAGGGCCCATTTTGAGCAGATCGACCTCGGAATTATTTATATATTAACCTCTTTTCTATTATTCTTGTATTGTGTTTTCCAACAGGCACACTTATCATATTTTATAGGGCGATGGACAAACTCACTCAGACTCAGCTTGTGGGTTATCCATAGACCGACCTGAACCGGCGATGAGTTGGGCCGATAGATCCTATAGAAGACCGGCATCTTGAAGACCATTTCTTTTATATATTTCTTCTTTTATGAACTATTTTGGTTTAGGGACACTTTTATTTCCTTGTAATTTTCATTTAGGATTAGCCACTTTAAAAGTGACAAACTTGTAATTTTGAGCACTTTTTAACCCTAGGAGTAACAAGTATAAATACTTGCTTAAGAGAGGGCTTGAGGAAGCTTATTTTTGCAGAACATACACCTCTTTTCACTTGTGAATTAGGGTTCATACCTTGGTTCCAACTCTTATCAATTTCAATTCCAAGACTTGAAATTGTGGCGAGTGCAACATCTTGAAATTGTGAGTTATATCAATTTCATTTTGTTGTGATTTCTTTTCTTCTCTAGTGTGTTGTATCTAGGGTTGATTAACGATAGTTCTTGGTCAGATTTACATCTTATTGTACACGAATTCTTGTGATTATTTGAAGTACTTATCATTTGATTTGGATCATCATTGAAAAGTTTCCTTGAAAATGTGAATTTCACCATTTGGAAAAGGAATCTTACTTTACGGTTTTCTTTGTCAAATTGAGGCTTCATTTGCGTGGATTATATGATATTAGAGTGTTATTAGAAACCATTTCCATTGTGGTATTCAGATTATATCATTAGTAGAATTGAATTTCATCATTTCAACATTAGGGTTCATTTGAAAAGTGCCATTTTGGGATCCGATTTTGCCTTGACTTGAGATAGTTGATCTTAAGTCTTTTGAATGTGCTTTCAAGTGTGCTTAGGCACATCATCTTTTTGGTATCAGAGCTTGTGGGTGTGAGAAGGGATTATGTGATTTTGAATTTTGGAAATTTAGGGTTCATGTTCTTACATCATCAATTCCAAAATTGCGAGTAAATTGAAATTGTTGTTGTAGTTGTTTGAAGTGGAGTGAATTGTCTTGAGTAGGAGTTGAATTTGCCACATGTTGGAGTGATTTTGGAGTACTTGTTGAAGCTTCCATGTTGTGGACTTCACCGTGAAGGAAGAGGAAAGATAGTGCATTTTTTTTAGTGCAATTTCGGAAGTGCAATTGTGTAGGAAGAGAATTGTGGTTCTTACGTTGTTTGAATTCGGAATTGGGGAGAACATTTGCAATTTCCAGATTTGATTAGTGTGTAAGAAGGGAAGTTATTTGATTTCAAAACAAGCATTAAGAGTGAAGGAGTTAAGTGTGTTTGTTTGAATTTGAAAAATTGCATCTTACCAAATGTGGAGGGGTTGCAATTAGTGAAGTGGTTTGATTTTCAAATTTAATTTGCTGCCTTCTTATGTAAGTTGCGGATTGGATTTGTATTTGAAGTGAAGAATTTTGCAACGTGATTATCCTTGAAATTGCTTTGAGAAAGAGTAATGAATTGAAAAAGTTTTGTGTTGCATGTGACGTGTATGTTGTTGTAAGTTGCAGTTGATAAATTGTGTAGAAGTGGAGAAGTGCACCGTGTGTGTGAAGGTGTTTGTGTGGTGTTGTGTTGTGCAAATTGGAAGTGGAAGTGTACAATTTTCAAAATTGCATTGTGTGGGATAATAGGGAATTTATTTGAAATTCAAACACATCCATTAAGTTGAGGAAGTTATTAAGTGGTATTGATTATGTTCCATTTGAATTTGAAATTTGATTATTACCATTTGTGGAAAGTGCATTAAGGATGTTTATTTGAATTTGTTGCCATGTTGTAGAGTTGTGTGGATTAAGGTGCTGCACATCAAGATCAATTGTAGGTGTGAAACCATGGCAAGAAAGGGAAATTGAAGTAGTAGAATTTAAATTCAAAAACAAACATTAAAGTGTGAAAGTAATTGAACTTATTACTTCAACACTTCTTAGTTGAATTTAATTTCTTAACTACTTGGAAGTATTTATTTGTGCTTCAATTATCTCACTTAACTTTATTTGAAGTACCAATAAACATTTCTTGTATTGGTTGAGTGTGAGCACTGTAAGTGTGTAAGGGTGTGTTGTCGTGATGTGGTGAAGTGTATTGAGGTTGTTGAAATTAGTAAGCAAAAATGTCAAGTGAGTTGTATTTGTCTACTAACATATTGCATCGGGACTTGACTTCCTTTCAAACCATTGATAAGGGATAAAGAGAAAAATTGTTCCATACTTCTTGTAGGGTACAAGGAAACTTGTGCGCAATTATTATTGATGGTGGTAGTTGTACTAATGTTGTAGCTACATCATTAGTATCGAAGTTGAAACTTGAAACTATCCTACATCCTAAACCCTATACATTACATTGGTTGAATGATCAAGATAGTCTTTGTGTAACCCAAAGGGCTAGGGTACCCTTCAGTATAGGGGATAAGTACTATGATGAGCTTGAATGTGATATTCTTCCTCTTTGTGCATCCCATATATTACTTGGTAGACCATGGTTGTATGACAGGATGGTATTACATGATGGGTATAGAAATACTTATATGTTCAAAAAAGATGGAAAACGTATAGTATTGAACCCTATGTCGCCATCAGAGGTCCAAGAGATGCAAAGACAAATAAAACAACCATCACATAATCTTGAGGATCATAGCCACATGATCAAACCATCAGAGGACCAAACTGTGCAGACACAGGTATGCCAACCTTCAAAGGTTCTTGAGGGCTTTAGTGACATGAGCCAACCCTTAGAGCATAAAATTTGTTAGACACCGATGTGCCAACCTTCAGAGGATCCTGATGATCATAGTCAGACGAGCAGAATACCAGAGAGCCAGACTGTTCAGAGACAGTTATGTTCACCTTCAGAGGTTTTAGAGGGTAATGAGCAGTTGGGCCAACCATTAGAAGACCATGAGGATGAGCAACATACAGATGAGTTAGAAAAGGAGGAAACGGTTTCAACGAAACAGGTTGATACAGGGGCAACTTTAGTGGATAATGGGTCATTATTTGTGTTGCATACGAGATACATCCTGGAAATGGTGGAGAGAAAACAATCACCACCAGTAGCATTTCAGATATTGGGATTCTGCAGAGATACTTCTTCAGATGGATTGCTAGGAGAAAACAAAGTCTCCATTGCATTTGATCTGCCAGATTTGAGGACAAATCTTTTTGAGGCCTGAGGAGATGATAGGAATAAAAATCCGACAAGACATATCATTAGGGCAAGAACCAAAGGAATTCAAATCTTGGCGTTGAGGGCCCATTTTGAGCAGATCGACCTCGGAATTATTTATATATTAACCTCTTTTCTATTATTCTTGTATTGTGTTTTCCAACAGGCACACTTATCATATTTTATAGGGCGATGGACAAACTCACTCAGACTCAGCTTGTGGGTTATCCATGGACCGACCTGAACCGGCGATGAGTTGGGCCGATGGATCCTATAGAAGACCGGCATCTTGAAGACCATTTCTTTTATATATTTCTTCTTTTATGAACTATTTTGGTTTAGGGACACTTTTATTTCCTTGTAATTTTCATTTAGGATTAGCCACTTTAAAAGTGACAAACTTGTAATTTTGAGCACTTTTTAACCCTAGGAGTAGCAAGTATAAATACTTGCTTAAGAGAGGGTTTGAGGAAGCTTATTTTTGCAGAACATACACCTCTTTTCACTTGTGAATTAGGGTTCATACCTTGGTTCCAACTCTTATCAATTTCAATTCCAAGACTTGAAATTGTGGCGAGTGCAACATCTTGAAATTGTGAGTTATATCAATTTCATTTTGTTGTGATTTCTTTTCTTCTCTAGTGTGTTGTATCTAGGGTTGATTAGAGATAGTTCTTGGTCAGATTTACATCTTATTGTACACGAATTCTTGTGATTATTTGAAGTACTTATCATTTGATTTGGATCATCATTGAAAAGTTTCCTTGAAAATGTGAATTTCACCATTTGGAAAAGGAATCTTACTTTACGGTTTTCTTTGTCAAATTGAGGCTTCATTTGCATGGATTATATGATATTAGAGTGTTATTAGAAACCATTTCCATTGTGGTATTCAGATTATATCATTAGTAGAATTGAATTTCATCATTTCAACATTAGGGTTCATTTGAAAAGTGCCATTTTGGGATCCGATTTTGCCTTGACTTGAGATAGTTGATCTTAAGTCTTTTGAATGTGCTTTCAAGTGTGCTTAGGCAAATCATATAGGTGTATAAATAAATAAATAAAAATAATTATAAGTCCTAATTGTATCTCATACAATTTAAATTAAAAGAATAAATTCATCAAAACATAAATCATGAACAATATTGAGTTAAATAATGAAATTAATTGAAATTGTGGATTTAGGAATTTCAAATGAAAAATTCAAGTAAATATTTAGGTCTTGAATAATCAAATTAGCTTAGACATAAAGTTTCGTAATAAAATACCAAAAATACAAAATTTAAAAATATCATCTTACGCACGCGGAATATTGAAATATAAATAATTATAATATAAAATATAATATATATATATGTATATATGATAGTGTGAATAGTGGCAGGTAAAAAAAATGTGCTATAAAAGGAAGGAAAGAAGACACCAGAAGAAACAGAGAGTGAGAGAGAAACAGGGGACCACGAGAGAGGAGAGAACACAAGAAAAGAAGAGAAAAGAAAAAGAAAGGAAAAAAGGAAAAACAAACAAAAAAATTCATATCTTGCACATCCGACCTTCGATCGACGATTCGAGACCACCATTGCGTTCCTTGAGGTAAGTACAACTCAACAAGACTAAGTTTATACAAAACGGAATTATTTTTTTTAGTATAGGTACTAATGTCAAATATGTAAAAAAATTAGTATTTAGCTTAGAAATTAGTCGTATTAGTTAGAAATAATATAGATATAAGTATCCTGAGTTCAAATAGTATATAATAGTGCAATTTTTACTTATGTTTTAAGCGAAGAAAATTTATTTAAAAATATACTCGAAATTTTTTGTGAAACCGAGGAAAGCGAAGCTTAGCAGTGGAGATCTTGTGGTGCATGTGAGGATAGGGAGGTAATCCGGTGCATGAGTTTGTGTATAGATGTGTAGGTTTGTGTAGTGTGGAGGTGAAGGGTATATATGTGTGTGTGTGTGTGTGTGTGTATGCGTGAGATGTAGTTGTGTATAGGTGTATGTACATGAGTAGTGTGTTGTGTATGTGTGTGGTGTGTGTGTGTGTATGTGTGAGGAGTGTGGTGTAGGTGTGTATATGTGCGTGAGTATGTGTATGTGGGGAGTGTGGTGTGGTGTGTATATGTGTGTGAGTATGTGTATGTGTAGGTGTGTGTCGGTGTGTGCATAGTGGGGTTATGTGAATGTATGTGTGTGTGTATGTGTGTGTTGGCATGCGTAAATGAGTGCGTGAATTGTGTGTGCATGTAGGTGTATAGGTGTGTGTGTGTGCTGTGTGTGTGCTAGAGTATGTGTGGGAAGAGAATGTGTGTGTGTATATGTGTTAGTGTAAGTGTGTGTATGCATATGTGTGCTATGTTGGTGTGTACGTAAAGGGGGTGTGATGTGTGTGTGCTAGTGTGTGTAAATGTGGAAATCCGTGTATATGTCGGCAAATGTGTGGTGTGTAGGTGTATTGGAAACATGAAGGTGCATGAGAGAATGGGTGTGGAGTGTGTGTATGGTATATGTGTGTGATATTCGAAGTGCAAGTATGTAGCAAAGAGTAAGAGGGAAAAGAATTGGAAAAAGGAGAAAGAAGGAACGGAAAGGAAGAAGCGAAAGAAGAGAAGCTAGGGTGGAGAAGTCTAGGAAAGGAAGGAAGTAAGTGTGTATGTATGGGAATTGAATGGAAAAGAAGTGATATTATTGGTATAGAAATGGAGGCTCAAGTAGCTTGACTAAATGATCAAGTTATAAAAGGAAATCTTGGAAATGCATGTGTGCCATCGATGAAACGATTATGTGTACAAGTGAGTGTGGAGAGGATATGTAATTATAAAATTTTAAAGTACTAATGCAAATCGAAGAAATTATACTAAAACACTAAATTAGGTATAAGTAAAATATAAATGAACCTTACTTAGCACCTTTAACTAGATTAAGCCTTAACTTAGATTCTAGACATTTATCTTATTTTATTTTATCTTATCATTAGGTATTACATGTCGGAACCACTCAACGACAGTTAAGACTAAGACGACCATAAACAGGTAAGTGGGAAACTCTATGATATGCTACAGTGTTTGTTTAATTGAAATATGTTATCTATATGTATACTTTCTTGTTAGGCTACAACTATAGTTGTTGTTGTTGTTGTTATTTTGGAGTTAGAGGTGTGTGAGATGTGAAGTTATGCTTGTGGTGTACATGTAGTGTGAGTTGTAGTGTGTGTTATTGCTGTCGCTACTGTTATTGTTTCTGTTATTGCTGTTGTTATTGTTGCATTTGCTGTTGCCTTTACTGTTGTCGCTGTTGTATGGAGGGCTATTGTGAGCATTTATGTGTGTATGTGAAGGTGTTTGCATCAAAGTGGAGGTGATATGAGGCGAAAGGTATGCCGGAATTGTGTATCTTGTGTGTGTACAATTTGGCCTATGAGTGTAGATATGTTTGTGTCATTGTGAGTTGTTCTAACCATATATGTACGTAAATGTTGCTTACAGTTGGAGAGTGTGTGTGTATGCAAGATGGTGAGTGAGTATTAGGAGAACGGAGAAATTTCAAGAAAACTAGGAAAACATATTTTTCAACCTTAACCTCTAACTAAGCTAAAAATACATGCATATATAGATAAGTACATCGGTTAGATAATATATAGTTATATATATCTTTATACATTATATATGTTGGTTCATGTGAATAGGACTGGTGATTTTACATTTTTACAAATTTTGAGATTTGATTATTGAGGATATTGGAAAAGTACATCCTTAGTTATCTTGTTTAACTCTCCGGTGTGTCGAATAGAGCACTTGAGAAGTGCAATGAGATAGAGATGTCGAGGAATGAGGACTATAAGTCAATCTTAAGTAGTTGATTTAACGTTTAAGTGAAATGGTACAAAGGTGTCAAGAAATGAGGACTGTAGCTCAATCCTGAGTGGTTAATTTGATGGTCAAGGAGATTCGAATTATATTACACTATTATTTAACTAAAATTTTGTATCTAGCTTTGATTCGATTCCAAGAGCGAAAATACGAGCACCAAAAAAAGGAGGACATAAGCGTCGGGAGGACCCAAGGCGAAGTCCGGCCAGCCTTAAATAAAGGCCGGCCGAGTTCACTTCAAGGCTGTCGGCCTTGGAGCCGGCCTAAATGAAGGCCGCCAGTTTTTAGTACCGGCCTAAGTGAAGGCCGCCGGCTTTTGGTGCCGGCCTAAGTGAAGGTCGTTGGCCTTGAGCCGGCCTTGAATGTTTTCGCACAAATTTTTTTAGATGATATAAATAGGCGTCCTTAAGGTTTTTCGGGGGAGATTATCATTTTGTTTTGTAAAACAGAGACACTTGAGTGGTGTGAGTCTTCTTTTGGAGATTTGAGAATATTGAGAATCGATTTTCACTATATTCGTATTGTTCTTATCAAATTCTTGGTTCCTATAGAATTTGTGGCGAGCATCGTTATTGAATTCTTAGAATTCTTTAACCATAGTGATTGATTTATAGAACGTGGTCTCTATCGTTCTATGATTTGATTACGAAACAGTTTAATTTTATCAATCTTGGCATCTATAGATTGATAATTTTATCCATATCTTTGATTTTATATGTTAGTGCCAAAATCCAAAAAAACCTAAAAATTTGTGTTATTTGATTGTTGTTGACAATTTGGTTTGTGTGGAAAGGAATTCGATTTCAAATCCACGAATTTCGTATCATTTAGTATCAGAGCGAAGGTTGGATTCGTAAGGATTCAGAGCAAAGGTTGGATTCGTAAGGATTCAGAGCGAAGGTTAGATTCATAAGGATTCAGAGCAAAGGTTGGATTCGTAAGGATTCAGAGTGAAAGATTTGATCAGAACGTGGGTTAATTCGTAAGGCTGTTGAATCTCAACTCAATTGTAGTTTTAATTCAATACTGCTGTTGGTTGGGAAATTTAGGAATTTATTTTGAATTGTATTGCTGTGAATTCAATTGTTGGGCGTTGAATTGGTGATTGGGTTGTTGTTGAGAATTGGGGTTTTGTTGAATTCAGTTGTTGGGTGTTGAATTGCTGTGAATTGGTGTTTGAGGCTGTTGTTGAGAATTAGGTTGTTGGTGAATTTCTATTGCTGACAATTGAAGGGTAGAGATGTCGTCGCAAGGAAGTGTTCAAAACAACAACAATAGGAATGATGCTAACAATGGGGGTGAGGTTGTGACTAGGGCTGAGTTCAATCAAATCCAGAAAATCTTAGATTGATTATGGAGAGATTGGAGGTTAAGGATAGAAGAAGCCATAGTGGTGCAAGAATTAGGAGGAGACACTCTAGTAGTGAATTTGATGCTAGTAGTGGAAGGAGTAGGAGAGGAAACAATGTTAACAGGCATAAGGGGATGGAAAACATCAAGCTGAAAATTCCACCTTTCACTGGTAGTAGTAAACCAGAGGAATTCCTAGACTGGGTGCCACAGGTTGAGAAGGTGTTTGACTGTTATGAGTGGGATGAGCGCTTGAAGGTGAAAATGGCGTCTCTAGCATTTTCTGAATATGCTAGTTTGTTGTGGATAAATTACAAACTGAGAGACGTAGGCTGATGAGGAGAAAGTGCGTTCATGGGCTTTGATGAAAAGGTTGATGAGACGCAAATTTGTGCCAGACTACTATAAACAGGAGATGCTGATAGAGTTGCAATCCTTGAGGCAGGGTAAGAAGAGCATAGAAAAGTATGTGAAGGAGTTTGAGACATTAGTGGCAAGATGTAATATCAGGGAAACATTAAATGAATCCATAGCTCGTTTCATCAATGGGTTAAAGATGGACATTGCCAGTGTAGTGGAACTCCAGCATTATTAGACTCTTGAGGATGTGATTAAATTAGCCAGTCGGTAGAGCGGCATCAGCGCAGGCGGGATCAGAAATCATATCAACACCATAAATCAGATGATGGCAAGAGGGAGAAGGAAAGGAAGGAAAAGGGAAAAGCAATCGTTAGTGAGATTGTTGACCAAACACAACAAAAGAGGAGTAGAGATATCAAATGTTTTAAGTGTTTAAGACTTGGCCATATTGCTTCTCAATGTCCTAATAAAAGGGTTATGGTCATCAAGGGGGACAAAGTTGAGAGTGAGGAAGAAGAACAAAAGAGTACTGAGGCAGAAGAGGAAGATGAAGACATTATAGCGAATCCAGTACAGGGAGATATGCTAATGGTCAACAGGATGAAACTGTTTCTAATCAGAGGGCCAATTTATTCCATATCCAGGGCATGGTGCAAGGAAAGACTTGTTTGATTGTGGTAGACACAGGCAGTTGCACTAATGTTGCTTCAGCAAACTGGGTTACTAAGTTGGGTTTGCAGGTGGAGCAACATCCAAGACCTTATGACTTCATTGGTTGAGTCCACAAGGAGTTGTTCATGTACACGAACAGGTTCTTGTTCCATTGCTTATTCGTGATTATACTGATGAAATTGTTTGTGATGTAGCTCTCATGGAAGCTACACATTTGATCCTTGGAAGACCTTGGCAGTATGACCTCAGAGCCAAGTATGATAGATACACCAATGAGTATACCATTCAGCAACAGGACAAGACATACAAGCTTCTTCCTATGAGTCCAACTGAAGTACAATACACAAGACTGATTTACCTTAAGAAGCCCAAGGGAAAGAGGAGTCTATTTATGTGGCCTAGTAGGATGGACGATACAAATTCGAGGTCGAATCATTTTCAACATGGAGGGAATGATACGATTCCAAGAGCGAAAATACGAGCACCAAAAAAAGGACATAGGCATTGAGAGGACCTAAGGCGAAGTTTCCCGGCCAGCCTTAAGCCGGCCTTGAATAAAGGTCAGTCGAGTTCACTTCAAGGCCACTGACCTTGGAGCTGGCCTAAATGAAGGCCGTCGGTTTTTAGTGCCGGCCTAAGTGAAGGCCACCGGCTTTTGGTGCCGGCCTAAATGAAGGCCACTGGCCTTGAGCCGGCCTTGAATGTTTTTGCACAAATTTTTTTAGATGATGTAAATAGGCGTCCTTAGGGTTTTTCGGGGGAGATTATCATTTTTTTTTTGTAAAACAGAGACACTTGAGTGGTGTGAGTCTTCTTTTGGAGATTTGAGAATATTGAGAATCGATTTTCACTATATTCGTATTGTTCTTATCAAATTCTTGGTTCCTATAGAATTTGTGGCGAGCATCGTTATTGAATTCTTAGAATTCTTTAACCATAGTGATTGATTTATAGAATGTGGTCTCTATCGTTCTATGATTTGATTGCGAAACAATTTAATTTTATCAATCTTGGCATCTATAGATTGATAATTTTATCCATATCTTTAATTTTATACGTTAGTACCAAAATCCAGAAAAACATAAAAATTTGTGTTATTTGATTGTTGTTGACGATTTGGTTTGTGTGGAAAGGAATTCAATTTCAAATCCACCGAATTTCATATCAAGCTTGATCATTTCTATCCGTTTGATCTAGCCTTCCTTGCTTTACCTGTGTTGTAAAATGCACGATCTCTTCTTGTTGTGGTAAATGTAAATATGAGGCATAACGGATTTGCTTATGGGATTTCACTTAGTTCCTATTGTTTGTCCTTAGAATTGTATTCTTTAAATGCTTGATAGTTTACTTTATTGCCTTAATGTGGATTGGCTTACAATTATATATTAGTCAATCACCTTAAACTAATTAATTAAAGAATTAGATTTAACTAAAACTAGATATACATTTACACGAGACATTGTATGAAATTGAAGGCCATCACTGCTATAGGGCTCGCCAGAAGTAATCAGAGGATTATTGTTCTGCCAAGTGCGAACTAAGTAACTAAGGGATTGTCATACCTTGACAGTTTCGAGTCTGGCCGGTCCTTAATGGTATTGCTCAATGCATGAGGCACGAGAGTGCTCAGTGTATGAGAACACTCGAGCTGATGATATCAAAGTTTAAAAGATATTTAAATTATCAAAGAGATAAGATAATTAAACCAGGTAATGAGACCTGGGCACTGGTGGTGGCTTCGAAATCCCTAACCTAAGGTCAAGGGGGGTGTAAACCTAGACTTCACATCGATTACCAGAAGACCACATGAGATGCATCATTCATATGGTTGTTCATGCATAGCATATGATTTGATAACTTGATTCAAAATTGCTTGTACATGTGTAGCATTAAGAGTATTGCACTCTCATTCACTAAGTCGTAGTGTGCTCACCCTCCATAGACCATTTTATAGGTAAAGATTATGAAAGCTTGGATAGGATAAGATGTGAAGTGTTGAGAGTTTTTGGATGCCAAGAATGATAAAGTAAGAATTCTAAATGTTAGACTATTTAGATGAAATGTTGCTTTTACAATGTTGATGTAAAATTTGAATTTATGAGACTTAGGGTTTTATTCCATTTACTGATTGGTAGGGGATTTTGACTCTTTGCGATCTTGGTTGACCGTGGGATATGGAATTCATAGTTATATTTCTATGGTATGATTATATATAATATGATTAGTTATAAATGTACTTAATTATTTAGAGTCTTACGATCTCTAACTAGTAAGATGGTTAGTGCACACATGCCATGATAATTTTTAGCGGAAACTTCCAAGCCCTTTTAGGGTGTGACAACAACTCTAGTGTTGATACTACCTGATTTTGACAGAGTATTTGAGTTAGAGTGTGATGCATTTGATATAGGGATTGCTATTGTACTGATGTTGGAAGGTTGATTTATCTCCTACCATAGTGAGAAACTTAATAGAGCCACCTTGAACTATTTTGTACACAATAAAGAATTCTATTTGCTCATTTAAGCTCTAAATGTGTTGCAACACTATCTTTTACCTTGAGAATTCACTATTTACACTGACCATGAATCTTTAAAATACCTTAAAGGTTAATAGAAGTTGTCTAAATGCCAAGTCCATTAGATAAAGTTCATGTAAGGATTCACATACATTGTAAAGTACAAGAAGGGGAGGAGCAATGTTGTAGCTAATTCATTCTCATGAAGATATACTCTAATTGCGACCCTAAGGCTAAGTTATTGGATTTTGAGTTGTTCGCCTAGTAGTGCAAGCAAGACCCTTACTTTGGCCCTATGAAGGCTAACTATGGTCAAGTAAAACTATTGAGCTTAAAACTAGTTATTTTGACATAATTGAGCCTAAAACTAGGAAAATATTAAAAATAATAAACATGCTGATAAATTCTAAGTTACATACCTACAGGAGAGTATAGAAGACTAACTTGCAAAACTTCATATCAAAACAATAAGAAACAAAGCCTACAAAATTTCTACAAGCTTCCAATTGCCCTTCATCAAAAACTACCTAAAACCGCCACCTATGACCACCATCACCCACTTCAAGTGTGTTGGCCCACTACGAGGGTATGGGTTTTACCCATAAATCACCTCACATCGATTTTTAGGGTCTAACACAAAGCATAAGAAAAATGGGAGAGGATGGAACATTATATATAAGCTTCTAAACCAACTAAGAAAATTAATGAAAATTTCTATAGCGGTGGGAAAATTTTGAAAAAATTATGGTGGCTTCTCCTCACCATTACATGTGTGTGCTTAAATTTTCATGCATTTTAGATAAGAGTGTAATTTTTAATGCTTTTGTTGAATTAAAATTGATAATCTAAAATATTCAAACATTATTTCAAATTCTCAAGTGATTGATGAGATCCTTGATGAAGTCAAGCCGGAAGAAGGAATGTGGATCCTCTTGAAGTGCCGCCTGGACCGATCATAAGAAGTCGAGCGAAATGACTCAAGGAAGCACTTAACGAGTTGATAAAGGATGTCCATGAAGCCGGAAAGAATTGGAGCAATCATGAAGTTGGAACGAATTGGAACAACTATGGGAAGACCCTTGCTCTTATACAAGTCACACCGGACACGGGTTGAAGAGGGCGTGTACTTTCAAGGCACGGCCGTGTAAGGAATTCCAAGATTGCACAGATCATGCTAGATACACGGCTAAAAGGCACGGCCGTGTATGGAGACAAGCAAATCCATAGAAAGATACACGACAGAAGTACACGGATCGTGTATGTAACCGGAATGTGCACAGAAAAGTACACGGTCAAAGTACACGGTCGTGTACACGGCCATGTATGTTGCCAGAAGTTGTACAGAAAGGTACACGGCGTGTATCCCCTGCCGGCCAGCTTTTTCTGTTTCGTGTTTTTACGCAACTTATCTAAGCTATGTCGTTTTGGACTTGTTTTTCACGAATTGTAACCCTGGTATAAAAGCTCCTAGGGTTTAGAACAATAAAGAATTTACATCTTAGAACATTAAACACTTTTGAGAGGCACCTCTCTTGGTTCTTCAAGAACTAAATCGAACTTATCGGATTGATTTCCGTGGCGTTCATCCCGACTTATCAGTCGGTCTTCCATCCCGATTGTGGCGTCTTCATTTTTATACCAAGGTTCTTGTCTCGCTTATAGAGAACGGGTCGCGGTTTCCACTTTAAGTATTTAGGCGTCTTAGGCAACGAATTTCCGAACGTATTGGTATTGGGTTTCGTCACGGGTTGGCATGGTTCGTATCAGTGATTAATTATTATTTTAATCATTCTAACTTCCTTAGAAAGTTTTTATGATGTGTCCATGTATTATTTTACCATATCTAATTGATTTGACTTTTATTTGGCAATTTAGAGTTATTTTACAAGATACTTCAACATGTCAAGACATATTTTACACCACATTATATATTTAATAATATTATTTATATAATCTACCTATTTATTGATATAGACACTCAAGATGATGTTTCTACACTATTTCTTGTTTACTTATTAATTACTTAAGGACGATATAGCAATTCTACCCTTTTCTAGACTACTTTAGTAATTTAATATTACATGAAGCATAAAATGGTCATTTTCCTTTTCTTAAACCTATCTCTTATATGTTTTTAAGCCTTTATCTTACTCTATTAGCCATGATACTACCATTATTGCTATTACTATGATGACTCATTGTTATCATTATTCTACATAAATTCCCAATATCAAAGATATTTAGAACTACCACTTAAATCCCACTTTGGTTTCTTGTTTATTTAAATCTAACTTAACCTATTGGAATTCTAAAGTTAGTAGCTTTGATGGTGTAGGGTGTTACATATGGTGAACCTTATACTTATCAATCTCATTTGAGATTGTGGCATACACTCATTATTGTATTTTCGGTGTCACATCAAAACATTTATCTAATGATTTGGTTGTATTAGCAAATGTGATTCATATCAATTGTTGATCTAGTCAAAATTGTAATTCATTTTTCTATTCATGGGTCATATTAAGTACTGTTTTATTTATATCCCTTATATTTTTATTCGTTCTTTACATTAAAACCCTTACAAACATTTTCTTTTTGTATATTAAACCCTAAAACACCAAAAAGATCATAACTATATTCTTTCCTGCACTCATTGATTGTGTTAAGAATCTATTTTAGATTATAGGAACAACATCTTTGGTATCAAAGAATTAATATAACATGTATGGTTGGTTGGTTTATCTAATCAACTATATCAAACAAAAGCATCAACAACAATAAAGGTTCTAGGAATAATAGGGTGGTTCTAATAAATGAGGTAATGGTTAGGTGCCTTAGAACAATAGATGTGTGAACTTACTAAGTCTTTACACTATCTGGTGGCATGAGAGTTTATTAGAGAAGAGAATTTGGTCACTTCTAGGGTGGTAGTATGTGGTGAGCTAAGGAAGGTACGAGTTAACTAAGAAGAAGGTAAAAGGGATAATTTCAATGTTGGTAGACAAGGAAGGAATAACCATAATTGAGGACTTAACATAATCATGGTGAAGATTCCATCCTCTTTAGGTAGTTATTCACTAGAAGCATGGTTGTCAAAATTAAGATTCTAACTAAAATTGCCAAGGGGTCCATAGAATCGGATCATAAAATTGTAATATTCTACAACTTGTGTAAATTAACTTTTAGATACCGTAAATATACTTATAATAGTAAAGGAGAGAGTTACAAGACATGATGGAATAAGAAAATTCATCATAAATGCTAGTCACAATATAAATTTAATACAAATAGCTAAGCATAAATCATTATCTAAATACATAAAATTACATCATAGGTGTTAATATAAACTACTGTAACATAAATCAATTCAATAAAAATATAAAACTAAAACAAATCATTGGTTGCCTTGTCATCATCAAAACTATCACCATTTCTCCTATATCCATAGTGAAAAGATCTCACATTTAAAGCCATAGGGAAAAAGAGAAATGGAAAAAAAAGCTAAGTTTATGGTGTTGAAATGGGAGAAAAGGAGATAAAAAATTGAACTTGTATATATTTTCTTAAGTTAAATCGTGAATTAAGGCTAAGGAAAACTAATGGAAGTCTATAATGGGTTAGTTCAAAAGCCCATTAAATAAGAGTATTAGCTTATTATGTTAAAAACTCTAAAACACATAAAATCATAGAATCCCTCATAGAATTGGGATTCTACCGATTCTAAGGATATAAATTCGAATGTTATCTTATTTTACTTAAAATGATTTTATTTGAGATTTAACTAAGGTAGGCTTCATAAAATCGTAAAATTGTAGAATCATAGAATCATGGAAGTTAAATCAGGATTTTGACAACCACACCTAAAAGAATATTTAGAATTTGAGTATAAGGTGGAGAAATTATTTGTTTGTTATGATTATGATAATTACACTAGGTAAAGTTAGCTTTAGAATTGACAAGGTATACAAGCTTGTGGTAGGAAAATTTAAAAAGCATAGAGGCTAAAGGAAGGAGAAGAAGAAGTGAGAATGTGGCAATTGATGAAGTAGAAATGATTCATTTCTAACTACTTCAAGTATGAGATGTTCATTTGGTTATAGACTTTGAAGTAGGGCACTATGAGTGTGGAAGAATATATTAAGGTGCTTGAGATGCTGTGAATATAATGTGAAGTAGTAGAAACAATGGAACAAAGACTTGCTTGATATCTTACAGGCTTCAGATCTAAGATTGCAAATGTAGTAGAGTTACAATCACATGGTTATTTGAAAGATTTTATTAAATTGGTTAGAAAAGTCAAGAAACAGAGGTAGAAGAGCAAAGTTAAGCCACTAAGTGTACAACATAAATCAATAAAAGAGGCAGAATAGAGGCATAGAGAAGGATACGAAGCCAAACATGAAAGACATAGTCATAGAGTTCATGAAATTGGAGAATGTAGTGTCTATAGTACTCCTTATGTTTAGAAGCTATAAGAGAATGAGGAAAGGCGGGTTAGGATTAAGATGAGTGAGATTAAATATTTTAAGCATTTAGGGTTTGGCCATATTGCATTTGAATGCCTTAACAAGAAAAAAATGGAGGCTAGGTGTAAGATTTTGAAGATTGAAGTTAATTGTCAAGAGGCTGATAATGACGTTCTGATGAATATTGAAAAGAGAATAGCCTTATATGATGAGGACAAGCATGGAGTAAAGTTAGGTCCTTTGGTGAACTCAATGCTAAGGAATTTGAAGATTTAGAATAAGGCAAATAGCAACTAGAGGGAAATTTTGTATCATACTAGACACAAAGTACAAGATCAGGTTTGTATTCCTATTATTGACAGAAGGATTTTTACAAATGTAGTATCTAGTACATAGATGCTAAAGATGGATTTACAAAATACTCCACATGCATCACCTTACAGCTTCTATTGGTTTAATGATGAAGGTTTTTTTGAGTCTATAATTAGGTAGCAATACCATTTTCTATTAGTTAATATTCTGATTTTGCTATCTCTAGTGTGGTTTTTATAGAGGCATCACATATACCTTTAGGTATATATCATGGCAATTTAATAGAAGGACTTTGTATGATGGGTTCTAAAATTCCTATACTTTTGGTTATATTACGTTATGGCCTTCTACTACAGCCTTTCTACCACCATGATTGTCAAAGACTGAGGCAATGTTTATGTGATCATTTCTAACATGGATGAGCACACATTTCAAGAATTAGCTCCAAGTATCCTCACACCCTTTGTTTACTAGTGCGAATGCTAATGGCATAATGTGATTTGCACCATCTATGCTTATTTCTATAAGTAGCTTATGCTTGTATTTCCCATATAAAAAGTGCCATTAGTGTTGATTACCAACTTAAAAATGAAGAAAGGGTTAATTTAACCATTTTCTTATACAATAAGTAATGGGCATAGGCAAAAATGTTGGCGTCATGCCTATAATGGACAAATAAGAAAATGTGTGGTTTAAATACTAAGAAGACTTTGTCAAAGATCACATGGCCCACATGGTTGGTGTTTAGAAATTTTCACTCAATTTGAGTATCTGGATTAACCTCTTGTATAGCCTTCGGTAGGTGCAAGAACATAACATATGATTCATCCCACTTGCCATATACTTGTTCACTAGCCTTCCACTTAGCCTATTAAACTCCCTTTAGATGTGCAATGTATCTAAACTTCTTACAAATGGCTATTTGGAGTTCTTTTATCTTAAAATTTTGCAAATTTCGTACCTCCACAATAATACAATTGGACATAGTGCTTGAGTCTAATTAAGGGTGATTCTAGTTAATAACAACATTTACACATGTACATAAACCCTTAAATTTTGTGATCTATAAACATCCAATGTGCTTTTTTGATAGGAATCAAAATCCTATAGAACCTATCACTAGGGCAAAAGCTAAAGGGTTACAAAATTTGGCGATGAGGGTCCTCTTTGAATAATCCAACCCCAAAAATGTTTGTTTAGTAACTTCTTTTCTATTACATATTTGTTGTGCATTCCAGCAGGTACGCTTATCGGTTTTTACAAGATGGTGGATAAACTCTCTAAAGCTTAGTTTGTAGGTTATTCATGGGCTTACATAAGTCAAAGAAGAACCGATCCACAATATGTTCAATTGAAGTGAAGAACCCACTTGAAGATCATTTATACTTGTAATTTGTTTATTCAAAACCGGTCATTTGTTGGTTATATTTGTAATTTGTGCTTTTGGGAGCCGGCCACTTAAGTGGCATCTTTGTAATTTTTGGTGTATTTTTATCTAAATAGGAGCAAGTATAAATACTTGCTAACTAGGGTTTTTAGGAAGCTTTTGATAATTTGATAAAATTTAAACACTTTGCCATGTGAGAGTTACCTCTTGCTAGCATCTACTCTTATCAATTTCTTTGGAAATTGTAGCGAGTCTGGCTTGGAATTTCTTGTGAGTTATATCAAGATTTTCTAAGTTGCATCCTATTATTGCTAGTGTGTAATATCTAGTGATAGTTGATTGATCTTTCTATTTGTTCTTTCACGCCAAATTAGGGTTCATGTATTACTAGGATAACAAGCCAATTTTAGAGATTGGAATTGCATTGTTCCTTATAATTGATTGGTATTGGAATTCCCTTGTAGTACTTCTAATTTGGTTGACGCCATTTGATATTATTCATCCTTTAATTTCACACCAATTTTTTAGTCCAATTGATTATTTGATTAGTTAATTAATCATTTGTATCTGGTGCTTGTGATTCGAATTATTAAGCACATCATTTTTCAAGTATGCATGAGGGCTCCACTTGTGACCCTTATCCTTATCAACACATACAAACTGGATTTTCTTATGTAGTTATGGTGATTTAGCATATGATGCATTTTCACTACTTATATCAAATGTTCATTCTCCTTAAAGCATATGTCCTTAAATTCATCACTAAAGCTCTAATCACCATCATACATTTCCTTCTCAAATGACACATATCCATTATAGACACTTGCCATAAAGAATGGCAAAATTTTCAAAATCCCAACAACATCCACATTGGTCGAAGACCCATGCCACTAATTGTTCTTTCTACTTGACCCATGTGGCTCATGAATCTTTAAGCCAATGTTCACTTTCCTCATTATCATCTTCAGAACCATTGTCATCAGAATCCTTAGAAATACCTCCTCAAACAAGTTCAACCATATAATACAAGAAAGTTTTTTTTTATTTTAATATATATGTTATAACATAAAGCCAAGGCTAAGGACGTAAAAACATATTTACATGATTGGCAAAGGGGACATTTCACACGGAGAATATAAAAATGCAGAATTAACCTAAAGACCCTCTTGGTCATTTTACGCAATAAAAATTTAAAGAAAATGGAGTGACGCTCTTAATAGGAACCCTAAAGACAAAAGGAAAAATGGGTGATCAAACTCTAAAGATAAAAGGTTAAGGAATTCCATACTGATTTCAATTTAGGATTTATGGAATTTTTAGTTTATGAGCAATGTTTGTTCATATAGAAAACAAAGTGTGTAAAGGGGTGGTACGATAATGGAGAATCAACTACCCGAGATTTGCGATTTGTGAAATTTGAAGTAAGTAGAAAATTCCTTGTAATTTAGATGCAATTACATATTTTAGAGACTTAATTGGGCCTAGGAATATATATAAGATTAAGTTTTGGAGAAATTTAAATAAAAGAATTAGGATTTGTGGAGATTGTCGAGGGTAGCATAGCCTACCAACATAATCGTGTTTTGACCATGTTGAAATGGAAAGGCACATCAAGAGTTACATGGCCTCCTTACACAGTCATGTTTCAACTACGTTGAGATACGGGTAACACGGCCTCCCAACACAGTCGTGTTTAGACTATGTTGAGTGTGAAAGTTGCACCGAAACATGCACAGCCTCTTAACATGGTCGTATTTCGACCGTGTTGAGTTAAGGGTAACACGGCCTCCTAACATAGTCGTGTTTAGACCGTGTTGAAACCAAGTTTTACATCAAAAGATACATGAACCCTAACATAATCGTGCTTTTGCTCGTGTTGAGTAACACGATCCACCAATATAGCCATGTTGAATAAAGTATAAAGTAATTACATGTTTATTTAATTTCAAATTAAACTAATTTCAATGCAACCTAAATAGCTAGTAAGGCCTTAAAGAAATTAAATGAATAGGATTAAGAAATTTAAGAATGATATTGATCTTAAATTGAATATTAAGAAGAGCTTGTTGATGTGTACAGAGTTCTAATTAGACTAAGTCCAAGAGCGAGAAGTGCTTGAGGCTAAGATTTAAGGTACGTGTAATTTGTGAGTTGTTCTATGTTTGCTTAAGTTAGTATATGTGTTGAAATTGATTAAGTTGAACAATTTGGCTTAAGTGTTTAAGTTGTATGTTGTATGTGCTTGGCTCAACTTAGGGTCCCATAGTAGTAGAACCCTAAGGAGCACCCCAATGATCCTTGTGTGACGTTATCCCTAATGGAGTCGTGCTTGTAAATCATCTAGGCTGATTGTTGATTAAGTGGTTAAGTGTACATGGGTGTGGAGCCTGTAGTGGTAGTTCTCATCACCAGGTTTAAGTGTACATAGGTGTGGGGCCTGTAGTGGTAGTTCTTATCACCAAGTTTAAGGTTTAAGTAGACATGGGTGTGGTGCCCATAGTGTTAGTTCCCATCTCCAAGTTTAAAGATTAATGGATCATGGGTGTAGGGCCCGTAGTGGCTATTCCCATCACCAAATCATACTCTAGTGTGTTAAATGTGTTAAGGGGGTCATGAGTACCCTGTTGCTACTTGTAGACATAAACTGTCATATGAAATGGTTGTTTGTGTTTAAGTATTGCATAACCTATGTGACACTTATTCATGTTATTCATGTGTGTGTGTTTGTGTTATATGTATTGGGCATTAGCTCACCATTCGGGGAACCTTTTTAGATGTAGGTCTTGAGGGAGATGAGAACCTAGAAGATGACTTGGGTTTAGGTGAGCCACATAGAAAGGAAGACGAAGATTACCATTATTATTATAGAGATTAAGATTTAGAGGACTATGTTATTTAGTTGTGATAGGCAGTAATTTTTTTTAGGGATGTTATTTTTTGTGTTCAAAGATTTCCGCTGCGTTAGATGTTTGATATAGTTTAAGTTATTATTTGAATTTTGAGGATATGTGAAATGCTTTTATATATGAACTACAGGTTAAAGTGTATCAAAGTTGACTTAGAGCCTTAACATGTTCTTGTGAGATAAGGACATGTAGTGGGCAGTAGCGCAGCCCAAGTTTCGGGGCATTACAGCTTAGGTAGTATCAAAGCACTAAGTTTTATGATCTTTAGAGAATTAAGTTTGAATTTATAGAGAATAGTTTCATGATCCTTGTGAATTAAGTTTTGATCTATAGAGCATAGGTTGTGGATCTTGGAAAGCTTAGGTAATGATCCTTAGCACTAAGCGATGATCAATAGACATAAGTTTTAAACAATATAGTCTAAGATATGATCTTTAGAAGGATTAAGCATTGGATCTGTAAGATAGTGAGACATGAAGAGAGTGGGTAAAATATGGGACGTTTACTTAATTATGTAATTATTTTCTTGTATTATTACTTTACTTGTATTCTTCTAACTGCTAAGCTTTATGTATGAATAGACCCATGTATATTGGTATATGTGTATATACTTACACACTATGATACTGACCATGACTAATACTAACATAAGTAGACCTGGTTGTCTCTTCTTAAATAGAATGCCTCCAAGAAGAATTACCGGATCAGGAACTGGAAGGGGTGCTAGGCATGATAAACCCAATGAGGAGGAAACTCAAAACCCACAGCCATAAGGGGAAAGAGGTCAAATAGCTGAAGAGACAATGCAGCTACTGCATACTGTAAACCACTTGGTGGGACTACTGGCATAACAACACCAAGCCCCTAATGTCCCATAACACAGGAATGCTAATGAACCCATTAGCTTTGATAGGTTCATAAGAGTAGCTAAGGAATTCAACCCCAGAGTGGATAATCCAATCAAAGCTAAGGATTGGGTACAAAAAATTGAGAAGACCTTTGCTGCCTCCCAGATACCAGAAGATAGGAAGGTAAATTATGTTGCATTCATGCTAAAGGGAATTGCAGTAAAATGGTGGGCTTTGGTCCCTAAACTTACTGGGGAGTGCATGAATTGGGTGGTATTTAAGGAGTTGTTTTATCAAAGATATTTCCCTAGCAACTCTAGAGACAGAATGGAGAATGATTACTATAACTACGAACAGGAAAACTAAACAGTTGAAGAGTATAAAGTAGAGCTAAATCACCTCATTCAGTTCCTTCCCAAAAATGTACTCAATGATGATAGGTCTCGAGCCAAAAGGTTCTTGAGATGATCAAAATTGGACCTACAACCTACATTAGGGGCCTTTCAGCTAAATATATATGCTGAAATGGTAGACAAAGTGAAGTACCTTAAGTAGAATAAGAAAATTATAGAAGAACAAAGGAGCCGTGGAGCAGCAATAACTCTAGGAAAAAGACCTACCTCTAGTGGAATGGGGAAAAACAAAGGTAAAAGGCATGACTTGCTACAAAGTAGAACACCTAGAGTTGTAGCCCCTCCTGTCCAAATCAAACAAGTGCCTTTGGCACTTCCGGTAACAAGCACAAATGCTAAATGTACCAGATGTTATGGACTTCATGAGTTAAGAGAGTGCAAATGACCAGATGGGGCATGTTTCTCTTGTGGGAAGACTAAGCACATTGGCAAACATTGCACTGAAAGGTTAGCTCCCTTAATCTTCTATCATGTATGCAACTAGGGACATAAGGCAATCAACTGTCCTTAGGGACAAATCAAAAACCAAGTAGGGCCAGTTTAACAGGCAGTTAGACATCCAGTGAGAGAATAGGGAAGTAGACTATAGGCAAGAGGTCCTACTGTAAAACCTACGAAATTTTAATTGTGTATAATAGTGAAATAATTAAAAGATTATATTAAAAGCCTTAAAACATACTCCAAATAAAGTCATAATAAAAGAAATAATTGTACTAAAGGAAAACCATAAGAAATGTTTTGGTAAATGATGGAATAGATTAAACTTTTAGACTTAAGATTGTTAAATAGGAATTTTAAGTGGATATTCGCACTCAGAATAATTAAATTAGCTTAAGTGTAAAAGTTCATAATAAAATGTTAAAATCTTAAATTTTATCGAAGTTGTCGTACACGTAAAAATACACTAGAATTTCCTTAAAACCCTAATCCAATAAAGTATTAAATAATAATAATAATTAGTATATATATATATATATATAGGGGTGAGCTTTCCGTGGAGGACCCATAGCGACCACAAACAACAGACAAAAGAAGAAAAAAAAAAAAAGAAAAAGGAGAGACGAGAGGGATAGAATAGGGAGCAGGATGAGATGAGAACTAAGGAAAAGAAAAAAAAGGGAACCGAACAAAAAAAATATAACTCGCACGTTCAACCTCCAATCGACGATCCAAGACCACCAATGTATTCCTTAAGGTGAGTACAACTCAACTAGACAAATTTTTCGCGAAACGGATTTAGTTCCTAAAAGTTGTGTATAAAGAATAAATTAGTGTAAAAAATTAGTATTTTACTTAAAATTGGTTGTAATAGCTAAGGAAACACTAGATAAGATGATCTACACTATGTATTTAGTATATTAATGTATTTCTTCCCAATTTTCTAGGTGAAGAAATTTTTGAGACGGAGATACCCGAAGACTACTTCAAGTAAACCCCGATAAAATAAGACCGAGGTGAGTAAAACTCCATGATGTGTTATATTGTATGTATATTTGTTGCTTACATGAGCCTTGTTGTGAATTTGTGTTGTCGTATAAATATATATATATATAGGTAATAGAAGTTGGAACGTATCGTGAATGCTTTTCCATCATGCGTAGGACACTTTCCATTGCTACTGCCGTGAATGGGGTCATATACACAAAAGTCTTTGGCTCTCATTCCCTCCTCCGTCATGTGTAGAGTGCATGTGTATGGCGTCATTTCCCCTTTTCCTTTGCTGCTAACAAGTGACCTTATACATACATACATATATATATTGGTGTGGAAAGTGTGTAGTGTTCTTTCTCCGTTCAATTGCTGGTCATCCTTGTTCTTTTTTTTTTATTATTGTGTGCATGATTATATGTGAGAATAGGGGATAGCAGGGGCGTTTTCTTTTCTCCAGCTGCTGTATGGAATCATACATATAAGTAGAGGTGAAATGGCTTGAATTGGGCTGGCTGACCGAGACGAGAAAGCTAGGAATCAAATGCTATATATAGTGCCTTGCTAGATGATACACATGTATATGTATATATATATTTTTCTCATGTCCTTCCTTCCTTGTGGTGGCGTGATTAATTTGCAACATTGTTGTTTTGCTTGATGTTGTGAAGCTTCTACTGGTTATTATATGTACATCTATGTATCTATACTCCTAGATGTATTACTGGACGTGGGAGTGCCTCTGGATCCAGCTTGTGTGTACGTGGGACAGGGGATTGCGTGACGGGGAAAATTGGATGAAATGGGAAGTAGGGTAGCGGTATAATATACGCCGCATATAGGTATGTATATGTATAAGTGTAAGTGCATGTACTGGGCTTGTTCTCAATTATGAATGTATGGGTTGTAAACGTGTATATATATATATATATATATATATGTACATTTGTATATGTGGTATGATGAGAATAGGAATAGAAGTTCGACTTAAAAATGTGATATATAAGGTCACTTGTTAATATATATATATATATATATATTTATCTTTAAAGATAATGGATTTTTGTAATTGAGGTAGACATCTTTAACCTAGATTGAGGTAAACATCTTTAGAATGGACTTTTGTAATTGATGAAAATGTAATTGAGCGACCTGATATGATCTTGAGTATACCTGTAGTGGTGTAATGGGACCGATATGAGGCCTAGTGATACTTTATGTAATTAATTATCTTGTGAGCAGGAATATTATTACTTTGATTATCAAGTACAATGTTGAAGATAAGACGCTTTGTGGTTGCTTAACGAGGGGTTAAGTGATCATGGTGGGTTGTCACGAGGAGCCCTTAGAGTGGGGCGTGACACCTAGACAAAGAGTTCCTACCAAGGTGTTTGCCATTCATTAGTAGCAACACCAAGATATCCTAGATGTGGACAACATTGTAGGTATGATTCTAGTACACTCCTACAATGCATATGTGCTATTCAATACAGGTGCGTTTTTATCCCGTGTGTTTGAGAATTTTTTTATGCATGCGCTTTAGATGTTGAAAATATGAATGACTGCTTGGCTATTAGTACTCCTTTAGGAGTAGGAAGAAGAATAAGTAGGATATGTAGAGAAGTGAGAATATAAATACATGGTAAGGTGATGCCAACAAACCTCTTGGTATTAGAGATAATAGAGTTTGACATTATTTTGGGTGTCCACTAGCTATCAAAATGTCATGCCACTATTAACTATCACAATATGATGGTACAATTTAATATACTCGGGGATGGATATTTTGAATACAAGCTAGAAGTATAGAAACCCACTAGATTGCCTACCTATAAGATATAGGGAAAAAGTGTACTGGTAACCACATCTATTAAAGCTAGTGAAGAAGTTAGGATGAAAGAAGTATCGATAGTAAGGGAATTTCTTGATGTGTTTCCAGAAAATCTTTCTGGTTTACCCCTAGCTAGGAAAATAGAATTCAACATTGACTTGGTACAAGGTACAATACCCATATCAAAACCGATCTATAGGATGGCACCAGTAGAATTGGAAGAATTAAGGAAACAATTACAAGATCTACAAAATAATGGTCTTATAAGACCCAGTAGGGTGCACCGATCCTATTTGTGAAGAAGAAAGATGGAAGCATAAGGCTCTGTATAGATTACAAAGAGTTAAACAAGGTTACAATAAAGAATAAGTATCCTCTTCCTAAGATAGATGACTTGCTTAACTAATTACAAGGTGCTTAGGTGTTCTCCAAAGTAAACTTGAGATCAAGCTACCATCAATTAAGAATCAAAGAAGAGGACATTAAAAAAAAAAACAGCATTCAAGACTAGATATGGGCACTACGAGTTTCTAATGATGCCCTTTGAACTAACGAATGCACCAACTGAATTCATGAATTTAATTAACAGAGTATTTAGGGATTTTCTAGCTAAGTTTGTAATTGTCTTTATAGATGACATCCTGATATACTCTAAAAGCACTGAGGAGCATGAAGAACACTTGAGACTAGTATTAGGTAGGCTACAAGATGAGAAGTTTTATGCCAAATTCAGTAAATGTGAATTCTAACTAGAACAAGTAGTCTTCTTGGGTCATGTGGTTAATAAGGAGGGAACAACTGTAGACCTAGAAAAGGTGAGAGCGATAGTAAATTGACATAGACCGAAAAAAGTTACAGAGGTAAGAAACTTCTTAGGTCTAGTAGGCTATTATAGGAGATTTGTAGAAGGGTTTTTCGAAATAGCAACTCCTCTCACTAGATTGACAAAGAAGAATGTGAAATTCGAATGGGATGACAAATATAAAGCCAGCTTTCAGATGCTCAAAGAGAAGCTGGTGTTAGCGCTAGTTTTGACTTTGCCCAAGAGTGGAGAAGAGTTTGTAGTTTATAGTGATGCCTCAGTTCAAGGGTTGGGGTGTGTATTAATGAAAGGTGGTTAAGTAATAGCATATGCATCTTAACAATTGAAGTCGTATGAAAAGAACTACTCAACTCACGACTTGGAATTGGCAGCTGTAGTGCTAGCTTTGAAACTATGGAGACATTACTTATATAGAGAAAGGTGCAAAATCATCACTAACCATAGAAGCCTGAAGTAGATATTTACGTAGAAAGAGCTAAACATGAGATAGAGGAGATGGTTGGAGTTAATCAAAGATTATGATATAGAAATACAATACCATCTAGGAAAAGCTAATATGGTGGCAGATGCCTTTAGTAGAAAAAATAGGATAATGTAGCCACTCTCATCACTTTACAGAAAGAGTTATTGGAAGACATGTGCAAATTAGAGTTAGAAGTCTTAACACAAGAAGTGGGAGAAAAAATGGCTACCTTAAGGATTCAGCCAACCATAATTGGTAGAATTAAATCGGGTCAGATGGAAGATAAGGATATTTAGGAGATCAAGAGTAGAATGGAATAAGGCAAGGCACCAGAATTCAACTTAGATACAGAAGGGACCTTGAAGGTACAAAATGAAACTATGTGTGCTAAGGGATATAAAATTGAAGAGAGAGATAATGAAAGAGGCACATCACTTCGCCTACACAATACATCCTGGAAGTACCAAAATATACAAGGACGTGAAGAGCTATTATTAGTGGAGAAACATGAAGAGAGAAATAGCAAATATGTAGCCAAATGCCTCACATGCTAGCAGATTAGAATAGAACACCAATGACCAGTTGAAGAATTACAGCCTCTTCCAATACTAGAGTGGAAATGGGAGCATGTGACAATGGATTTTGTTACAACCCTTCCAAATACCAAGGAGAAGCAAGATGTAGTTTGGGTCATAATGGACAGATTAACCAAGTCTACTCATTTCATACCTATTAGAGTAGGATATAAATTAGAGAAACTGGCTCAGATATACATACAGGAGATAGTCAAATTGCATGGAGTGCTAGTGACAATCACTTCTGATTGAGACACAAAGTTTATGAGTAAATTTTGGAGCAACCTACACAAGGCATTGGGCACCAAACTGCAGTTCACTACAGCATTCCACCCACAGACAGATGGTTAGTCTGAAAGGATTATACAAATACAGGAAGATTTGCTTAGTGCATGTGCACTAGACTTTGAAGGAAATTAGAATGAGCATATACCTTTGATGGAGTTTGCCTATAATAACAATTGCCAGGTAACCATCCAAATGGCACCATATGAAGCTCTTTTATGGAAGAAGGTGCAGATCCCCGCTACATTGGGATGAAGTGGGAGAAAGACAGATGATGGGGCCAAGTTAGTACAAGAAGCGTCGACAAGGTGAAATTAATTAGGTAGAGAATACAAACGGCCCAGTCTTGACAAAAGAGTTATGCAGACAAGAGAAGGCGTCCTTTGGAATTCCAAGTGGGAGATAAGTATTATTGAGGATTTCTCCAACAAAAGGAGTGATCAAATTCAGCTTGAGAAGAAAGCTAAACCTAAGGTATATAAGCTCGTTTGAGATCTTGGAAAGAATAGGCATAATGGCTTACAAGTTAGCTCTTCCACCGAATTTAACGAGGGTATAAGATGTATTCCATGTATCCATGCTGAGGAAGTATGTACCTAACCTGGATCAGATAGTGGCCTTAGAACCACTGAATGTGCAACCAAATCTGATGTCTTTAAAAAGGCCAATCAGGATTTTGGACACTAAGGAATGGGTGCAAAGACGGAAAACAATCCTTTATGTTAAAGTGCAATGGATAAACCAAATAGAAAAGAATGCGACATGGGAGTTAAAGGAAGAAATGGAGAGAAAGCATGTAGAACTCTTACAGAATAAGGTACTTTCGAGGACGAAAGTTTTTATAGGGGGGGAGGGGGGAAATGTAATACATGAAAGTTTTGTTTATTTTATATATATGCTAAACATAAAGCTAAGGCTAAGACAGAAAAACGTATTATTACATGTGGGCAAAGGGGTCTTTCACATCGAGAATATAAATATGCAGAATAGCTTAAAGACCTTTGTAATTGCACAATAAAAATTTAAGAAAAGAGAACCTACATGATAGGAACCTTGAACTTGAAGGGCAATCAAACTCAGCAACAAAAAAGTAAAAAATCATACTAATTTCAATTAGGATTTATGAATTTAGTGTTTATAGGCATCGTTTGTTTTATAAGAAAATAAAGTTTCTGAAGGTATAGAGCGAAGGAATCAATGAAACCCGAGATTTTTGATTGTGGAATTTACTTGTAATTTAGATGCAATTACGTATTTTAGAACTTAATGGGCTTGGGAATATATATTATTAAGTTTTGAGAATTTTGGAAAGCTTAAGATATTCATGGAGATTGCCAAAGAGGAATAGGAATCAATTCCTACAGGGCATTATCACCAGAGAAGAGCGAAGGGTACAAAATTTCGATGAGGTCCTCTTTGAACAATTCAGCCCCGAGAATAATTGTTTAGATATCTCATTTCAATATGGGTGTTTGGCATTTCAACAATAACACTTATCAATTTTATAGACGTTGATAATTCACTAAAACCTCAATGGATTATTCATGGACTTACATAAATCAATAGAAGAATGTGCCACAATTTATTCATCGAAGTGAAAACCGGCCATTGAAGACATTTGTATTTTTAAATTGTTGCTTTTGTAACCGGCCCACTAATAGCATCTCTATAATTTTTGTGTTATTTTTATGCTAATAAGAGAAGCTAAAAACTGCTAACAGGGTTTTGACGAAGCATTTTAGAATTTTAAAACATACACATTCTTACCGTGAGGTTTTACCTGCATTGCAAAAGATCTCTTATCAATTTCTAATGAATTGCAACACCAACTTGATGGAATTGAGTTTAAAATCAATTTTCCTCTTGTTGTTTTTTAAAATTGTATTTGAGTGATGTATCTAAGTGCAATTGTTGCGACTTGTCATTATCCAGTGAATTAAGTTTCTTACCATTCAGAATTTGAATCATTCAATTAGTGAAATTCTAGTTCATTTCCATTATTCATTGATATAAATAAATATGTTTGTCTATATATCAATTTAGCATCAATCCGTAAATAGACCATTTGTGAGTTTGTGATCAACCACTTGTTATGTTTGCTATCTAATTAGTAAGGCACATCACTTTTTTGTAAGAGAATACATACTTTAAATATCAAGAATGTTTAGAGTACGGTTTCTCATGAACATCAATTGGATTAAGGTTCTTAAATTTTACTTCTTGATTGGATATTGTTGAAGTGGAATTAAGAGTTAATTGTGATTTTTTTGTGTAAATACTTTTGTTGTTCAAGTAGAGTGGAGATTTTGTAGTATCCTTATGATCTCACTCTTGCCGTGAGAAGAAGGGAAAGTAGGAGAGTGTATTTCATCGCTGTGTTTTCGAATTGAAGTACTTATTGTCAGAGGAACAAGTTTCATGTAATGTTGTTCCGGAATTGAAGCGTAGTTTCACTTCCAATTTGCTTTCGTGAGATTTGGAAACTATTTGATTCAAACAACAATTAATTTGAAGAGTATTGTATAGTATTGATTGAATACAATTTGAATTTTTTGAGTTGTTTCCTTACCACTTGTGAGAAGCTTCATTAAGAGTTGCATTTATGTTGTTGTGCCGTGATTGGAAGAGGGGTGAAGTGTATGTGTGCTGCACCGTGAGTGAGTGTATGTGTGGTGTAGTGAGTTTGTTTGGTGAAGGGTGCAACATGGTGTATTGTTTATGTTGTGGTGAAAGGTTATTGCATCGTAGATTGTAAGTGTGTGTATGTGCCGTGAGTAAAGGGTATTGTAGTGGTTAAGTTTTGAATTTTAAAAGCAAACATTAAAGTGTGGAAGTTATTTTGTATTGATACTTTAAACACATGCTGCTTAGTTGGAATTAATTGCTTGCCATTTAGAGAAGTATCCATATTTTCTCCCATTTGCCTTTGTGTTGCCGTGGAGTGTAAGTGGATGTGGAAGCGTGTAGGTGAACCATGTAAGTGTGTTATATTGGTTGAGTAAGTGGACCATAGGAGTTGTGTGTGAGGCGTAGTTGTGTTGTTGTGTTAAGTGGACGTATGTTGTAGTGTTGTTGGTGACTTAGTGTGAAGTGTGTTGTTGGCTTATTGAAGTTAGTAAGCAACCATGTCAAGTGATCAATATTTATCTATTAATGTACTGCAACGAGCTACGACTACTTTTCCTACTATTAATGATGAGTAGAGGGAAAATTTGTTCCACACCTCTTGTAGAGTATAAGGTAATCTATGTGTTATTATTATTTATGGTGATAGTTGTACTAATGTAGTGGTTGCATCGTTAGTATCGAAATTGAAACTTGTAACTACCTCACATCCAAAACCCTATAAATTACATTAGTTAAGTGAGCAGGGTAGTCTCCATGTTACCCAAAGGATTAGGGTACCTTTTAGTATAGGGGATAAATATCATGATGAGATTATATGTGATATCTTTCCCATGTGTGCATCTCATATATTTCTTAGCAAACATTGATTGTATGATAAGAGGGTTTTGCATGATGGCTATAAAAATACTTATATGTTCCAGTAGGAGGGTAAACATATAGTATTGAACCCAATGCCACCATCAGAGGTCCAAGAGGTTTAGATGTAGCTGAATCAACCTTCAGAGGACCAAGAGGTTCAGAGACATATAAGTAAAACTGGGAAGAAGAAGACCTTATTGGGGGACAATTTGAGTTAGGGAAGGCTATAGTAGATAATAGACCGTTATATTTATTACAGATGAGGTACATCCTAGAGATAGAGGGCCGAAAGCAACTATCCCCTGTGATATCTCAGGTACTGGGTGACTGTAGTGATATTTTTACAAATAACTTGCTAGAAGGATACAGAGTCTCTACTATATGTAATGCTATAGACCTATCACTCTATTTACCCGATGATGTTCATGAAAACCTATCAGATTTGAGGGCAAATCTTCTTGAGGCCCAAGGAGATGATAGGAATCAAATTCCTACAAGAACTATCATTAAAGCAAGAGCTAAGGGATTACAAAATTTGACAATGAGGGCCCTCTTTGAATAATTAGACCCCGAGAATAATTGTTTAGTATCTTCTTTTCTATTTCATATTTGTTGTGCATTTCAGTAGGTACACTTGTCAGTTTTTACAGGACGATAGATAAATTCACTAAAACTTAATTTATGGGTTATTCATGAACTTATATAAATCAAATAAAAATTGGTCCACAATTTGTTTGATTGAAGTGAAGAACCGGCCACTTGAAGACCATTTGTATTTATAATTTTTTGCTTTTGAGAACCGGCCACTTAAGTACCATCTCTATAATTTTTGTGTTATTTTTATGCTAATAGGAGCAAGTATAAATACTTGCTAATTAGGGTTTTGACGAAGCTTTCTAACATTTTTGAAACATACACTTTCTTTGCCGTGAGGTTTTCCCTTGTATGCAAAAGATCTCTTATCAATTTCCAAGTGAAATTGTGGCAAGACCAACTTGAGTGGATTGTGAGTAATATCAATCTTCCTCTTGTTGTTTTTCAAATTGTATTTAGTGAGTCATATCTAAGTGCAATTTGTTGGTAACTTGTCATTATCTACGTAAATTAAGGTTCTTCCATTTTAGATTTAAATCATTTCAATTTGAGTGGAATTCTAGTTCATTTCCATTGTTATCCATTAATATTTACATAATTTCTTTGTTCTATATATCAATTTAGCATCAATCTCATAAATTAGGGAACATTTGTAAAGTTAGTGATCTCGCCAATTGTTGATTGGAATTTGTTGTTCACACCACTTGTTGATGTGTTTGCTATCCAATTAGTAAGGCACATCATCTTTTTTGGTATCAGAGCATATCAGTAGCACAACCTACCAACACAGTTGTGTTTCGACTGTGTTGAAATGGAAAGGTACACCGAGAGATATACAACCTCCCAATATAGTCATGTTTAGACCGTGTTGAGTGTGAAAGTTGCACCAAGACATACACGGCCTCTTAACACAGTCATGTTTCGACCGTGTTAAGTTAAGGGTAACACGACTTCCTAACAAGGTCATGTTTAGACCATGTTGAAACCAAGTTTTACACCGAAAGATACATGACCCTTAACACGGTCGTACTTCAGCTCGTGTTAAGCAATACAGTCCCCTAATATGGCCATGTTAAATAAAGTATAAAGTAATTACATATTTATTTAATTTCAAATTAAACTAATTTTCATGCAACCTAGATAAGTAGTAAAGTGATGTGCTCCAAATGAAAATTTTAACACAATTTCAAGAGGAAGAACAATTGATTCCAATTCCTAGCCAGTTTGCATGAACCCTAGCTAGGGAAGAACCCTAATTTGCATGAAATGTAAAAGAGGAAAAAAGGAATTCCAATTACGTACTAACTATTACACACTAGTGATAATTAGAAAGGACTTAAGAATGATTGATGCTACTCATAAAAATCCCTAAGCTAAACTCACCACAATTCTCTATGGTAGAATTGATAAGAGTTGTGTGACAAGAACAAGTTCTCTCATGGCAAAAAAGTCTATTTTCTAATCTAAAAAGTGTTCCAAGAAAACCTAAACAACAAGTATTTATACCCATTCTAAATAAGGGAAATACAACAATGTAACTAGTACACATGGCCAGTCCCTTCAAGCTTCAATCATGGTCACAAGGAGGAAACATAAGACCGGTTCTCCCTTGGTTCAATTCGGTTCATTATAGACCGTGACCCATTCACAAACCAATTGTTATTATGTTTAGTTGTCTTCTTGTAATATTGAAAATTGTACCTACTTAAAAAAAATGTAAAACAAATGACATAAAATAAATAAAGATAGTATGTAAATGTCTTGGTTCCCCTTATTCGAGAAGGTTTCATAATGCTAGGTCAAGAGGTTTGATTCCCATCATAAGGCCTTAGAGAAATTAAATGAATAGGATTAAGAAATTTAAGAATGATATTGATCTTAGATTGAATATTAAGAAGAGCTTGTTGATGTGTATAGAGTTCCAATTAGATTAAATCCAAGATCGAAAAGTGCTTAAGGCTAGGATTCAAGGTACATGTAACTTATGTGTTGTTCTGTGTTTGCTTAAGTTAGTATATGTGTTGAAATTGATTAAGTTGAACAATCTGGCTTAAGTGTTTAGGTTGTATGTTATATGTGCTTAGCTCAGCCTAAGGGCCCATAATGGCAGATCCTTAGGGAGTACCCTAATGATCCTTATGTGGCGTTATCCCTGGTGGAGTCATGCTTGAAAATGATCTAGGCTAAATTTTGATTAAGTGGTTAAGTATACATGGGTGTAAGGCCCATAGTAGTAGTTCCCATCACCAAGTTTAAGTGTATATGGTTATAGAGCCTGTAGTGGCTGTTCCCATCACCAAATTTAAGGTTTAAGTGGACATGGGTGTAGGGCCCATAGTGGTAATTCCTATCACCAAGTTTAAAGATTAAGGGATTATGGGTGTGGGGCCCGTAGTGGCAGTTCCCATCACCAAATCATGCTCCAATGTGTTAAGTGTGGTAAGGAGATCATGAGTATCCTATTGCTACTTGTAGACATAAATTGTCATATGAAATGGTTGTTTGTGTTTAAGTATTACATAACATATGTGACACTTGTTCATGTTGTTCATGCGTGTGTGTTTATGTTATATGTATTAGGCATTATCTCACCCTTCAAGGGACCTTTTTAGATGCAGGTGTTGATAGAGATGAGAACCCAAAAGATGACTTGGGTTTGGGTGAGCCATAGAGAGAGGAAGACGAAAATTACCATTATTATTATGGTGATTAAGAATTAGAGGATTATGTTATTTAGCTATGATAGGCAGTAATTTTTTTTAAGATTTTATTTTTTGTGTTCAAAGACTTCCATTGTGTTAATTGTTTGATATGGTTTAAGTTATTATTTGAATTTTGAGGATATATGAAATGCTTTTATATATGAACTATAGGTTAAACTACATCAGAGTTTATTCAGAGCCTTAACATGTTCTTGTGAGATAAGGACATGTGGCGGGCAATAGCACAGCCTGAGTTTTGGGATGTTACAATCCTCATTCTCTATTTCAATATTGGCTTTGCTTAGATGGAAAATATTAGTTTTAAGGAAGCTACAATTGCCATTTACTTCTTAGGTCATAGGAATAAGTTTAGATTTATATACTTGGGTTTCAATTGGATCATCATAATTGGTCTCCTATCCTAAATTATTCTCATGTGTAGCAAGTAACTCAATTTCATGTATTTACACATACAATTCCACTAAACCACTAATTCCACCTTATCATTGTGAAGATGCCAACATATATTGCACATCATAATCGTCACTCTTATGCACAGCACCAAGAATAATCCCTAATACCTCCTACAATGGGGTACCTTTGGATCAATTTAATTGAGTTGGTCTTCATATTAATCTAAGGATGATTGCATATGAGATCTAATAACTATTCATACTTTACATCATAAGGAACCCCTACTACTATTTTTGGGTATTTATAATAGCAAACCTATCATCTCCATCCACAATATTTCCATAGGCATAGCAAATCACTTTAATTTAGACATTATCTCACTAGTCTATATTCAAATATAAAACATTTTCTCACCCATTAATGCAATAGATTATGCCATCAAGTAAAGTCATTTACAATCTTAAAACAAAAAAAACTATGAAACCTAAATTATTTGGAGCATGGGACATAGAAACCAAAGTATGTGAATCTAAAATCAACAAATCAAGAAAGACATATTAGAAGAATATTAATATTGAAATAGCATATAAAAAATTCCCAACATCTTTATGACCTACATAACTCTAAGGTAAATGTCAATAATATTCAAATGTGCATCTTACAACTTCATGAAATAGATTCTTAGAGCTATCATAAATCCTTATCTTTATTTGGATGAAATCGTACATGTATTGCAAATTTAACATTACTTCAATTCTTACCAAAGATAAATCTCTTTCATAATTCCTTAAAGATACTAAATCATATGCAAAATGACAAAGTACTCAAATTCTTGTTTCTTAGTATAAAGGGCTATTTCAGTAATTACACTTACTCAATTTAATGCCATAAAATGGTTTTTTGGGCTAGTGACAATTTAGGAATCCAAGCCCACACATGGATTTCTTAGGAAGATCTAACTTAGTGGGCTTGGAATAGGTATTGATAGATTAGATTTTTCTACTCTAGACCTTACTCGATTATCTTACATGCAAACAAAAAAAAAGCTCGAAATTTTTTTTAAGCTCATTTGGGCTTTGTTTGGTTTTAATAAGCTTTAAGAAGGTTTAAATAAGCCTTAAGCTTATGTATAATAGAAATGGGCTTTTTTAATTCTTATAAGCCTTTAAGTTTATCTGAGCCCATATCCAAGCTCACGAAGACTATAGGAGAAAAGAAGGGATTGATAATTACCTTTCATGGTTTTAAGTTTTAAAGAAAGAAAGTGATTGAAATCTACACAAATCTAAAATGAAATAATGAAATTAGGCTATTAACAGTGCAAGTAGTGTGATTAAATCACAATTTTAGTTCCAATTTGGTGTAATAAGACTAGGAAAGTGGGATTTTAGAGAGAGGGTACATTTACGACTTGTCCACTTCATTGAATAAAATAAGGATGGATTGAATTGAAATTCAATAAGAATTGAATAGATATGTTATAGCTATTACATGTCTATTACTTTGTTTAATTAATACAAAAATGAATAATGAATAAGAAATAAATTGTCAATTATACCCTTAAAATTTTTATTATTTTTTATTTTTTAGACTCAGCATATACTTAATATATCTTACGATGATAAGATATTTATAAAAAAAATAGCAAATAAATCATTGAATAGTAATTTATAAGTTGAAAACATGAATTATTATTCAATGTTTTTAATAAAAGCAATTCATTAATAATTACTATTCAATGAATAAATACTTGATAGTAGATTTATATGAAATAAAAAAGAAATGAAATAATCATTCACTCTAAATGAACATGCAGTTAAGGTTTATATTTTAGAAAGTATTTTTAAGAGTCGAATGAAGAAGGAAGAAGACAACTAGACAAGGTTATAATTTAATGAAAATAGGTATTGAACACTCGATTTCATAGCAATAAGTTGAAATTGGGTTCAGAAGATTCAATTTGAAGTTGGATTTTCAAAGTCAAATTTTAAGTATAGTATTTTTTATATTCCGACGACACTATTTTTGAGAGTTATATTGTCCGTTCACAAATTGCTAGCAGGTTTATCTATAAGTCCGCGGATTACATGCACTTCGATTGTGTATACCACAATTAAGCTTATAAAATCAATTTGTGTGATTTAGCTAATTAATAATCAACATGAAACTACTTTTGTGGGTCCCAAAAACATGTAACTTTTATTCTATCAGACATCCAGTATCGTCCCGCCTTTTTGATAGAAACGGTCGGATTTGACTTGTGGGAGATACCTTTTGGTAGAGCCCATTGTTGTGATGAAAGCTCCGTCATGAGCAAGGATTGTTGTGTCAGTGGAAAACGAGAGGAGGGTAATGACGAAGGAACAATACAGGCCGACCCGGTGGTGCCGGCGTACATCACAAGAGCGCATTAACATGGCCACTATTTCAAATATACCTCAATTTTTAAGCGGTTAGTCATTTGTTCGAAGAAGCCAAATCTAGACTCCTCGTTGTCCGTCCATGATCTGAAGGAAATTTAGCTCCAGAAATAAATAAATAAACCTGCTTTACTAACATATGTACTTCATATTGAATGCTAGTACACAAGTGTACTCCCAATCTAAGTTGATTGCTTAGAATATTCACATTTTATTAATATAGAGAATTATATGTTCGAAATAAAAATAAATAAATTGATTAAGAAAAAAAAAAAACTATTCTTTTTATAATGAAAAGAACTAACATGTACATTATTGATTTGGTGGAAATAAACTTATTTTTACACATTAATTTTTTATTTAGGTATTTGAATGTTATTTATGTAACTATACTTGAAGAAGGCGGTTGGAGAGAGGGGTTTAATATAAGTTATTGGTCGAAAGGGGCTTTGGATAAATACGGCTGGAGGGTCATAAAGGTAAATTTGGTATCGTCATTGACAAAAACAAATTAAAAATGACTTTCTTAAGATCGTCTCTTATACATACATATACTAGCGAAAGCGCCAAAAAAAAAGGAAGGTAGTATCGTAGACAAGCAGAGCAACGCATCGTGGTCATATTTAATTTATTTTAAGCACCAAGCCCAATCACTCCCCACCTCCCCCGTCTCACGCTTCATCTCCATTCTCTCCCCATTCCCTTTTAAAACCAACTCATTACGTGGTAGCAGCTCCTTAAATACTAGGTGACTCTCTCTCTCTCTCTCTGCCTCTGAGTAAGTATTAGCCCCACAATAATAATGGCCATGGATATTGATCCCAAGCACGAACTCGACTTCTCCGGCTACAGCACCACCACCACCACAACCTCTTCTGACGGTGGTGACAACCGCTGCAGCTGGAGCGAGTGGTCGCCAGTTGTCGACTGGGGTGCGATCTCGTTCTCAGGTGGCATGGATGACTTTCAAGAGCTCATTGACTCCATGCTTGATGAAAGCAATGGACCATGCCACCACCATACCTACAGTACTACTAGCTACCCTACATGTCATTCGGAAACAACGAACGCAGTCATCGCCGAGGAGGTCGAAATCAGTGGTGAAGATGAGGATGATGCTGATGAGGACCAAAAGGGTCTGAGGCTTGTCCACCTGCTCATGGCAGCAGCGGAGGCGCTGACTGGCACGGATGAAAGCCACGAGCTGGCTCGGGTGATATTGGTTCGGCTCAAGGAGTTGGTCTCCACAAACAACGGCACCAACATGGAACGCCTCGCGGCGTATTTCACCGACGCCCTCCAGGGGCTGTTAGAAGGCACACACGGCAAGCACTCAGCTAGTGGTGGGTCCCATAGACTAAACGGCGATAATAATGACCATCATAATCAGATGGACGTCCTGGCGGCTTTCCAACTCATCCAGGACATGTCGCCGTATGTAAAATTCGGGCATTTTACGGCTAATCAGGCAATCCTGGAGGCTGTGATTGAGAGCAGGCGGGTGCACATAGTGGACTACGATATCATGGAGGGGATCCAATGGCCTCCCTTGATGCAGGCCCTTGTTTCTAGGAAGGAGGGGCTACCTATCCCACATCTCAGGATCACCGCTCTTTCAAGAAGTGGCAGTGGGCGTAGTAGATCAATCGGGACCGTTCAAGAGACAGGTCGTCGTTTGGTTGCTTTTGCTGCATCCATTGGACTGCCCTTTTCGTTCCATCAGTGTAGATTGGATTCTGATGAGAAATTTCGACCCTCCAGTGTGAAGATGGCTCGAGGGGAGACGCTGGTTTTCAATTGCATGTTACATTTGCCTCATTTTAGCTGCCGGGTGCCCAATTCCAATTCTGTCACGTCCTTCCTATCCGGAGCCAAGAGCTTGAACCCGAAATTGGTGACCTTAGTGGAGGAGGAAGTTGGACCCATTGGAGATGGTGGGTTTGTGGGTCGGTTTATGGATTCCTTGCACCATTACTCAGCAATGTACGATTCGCTGGAAGCGGGCTCTCCAATGCATTGTCGGGCTCGAGCCTTGGTTGAGAGGGTTTTCTTGGGCCCACGTATAGCCGGGTCGCTGTCTAGGATATACCAAACCCGGGAGGAGGTGGGTTGCTCATGGGGTGAGTGGTTGGGTGAGATGGGATTTAAGCAGGTTAGTGTAAGTTTTGCAAACCATTGCCAAGCGAGGCTTTTGCTGGGACTGTTCAATGATGGTCACAGAGTTGAGGAATTGGCCAATAATAAGCTAGTCCTAGGCTGGAAATCTAGGCGCTTGCTGTCAGCTTCTATTTGGACATCTTCTCTTGATTGTTCTGATTAGTGGGTTACACTACTTTTGTTATTATTATTATCATTGTTGGTTTTATTATTACAATTGTTGTTATTATCGGTAACTTTTTTATTTTTTTGTCTTTTTTTTTTTTGTAATGTATCAATAAAATTTTCAACAATGGATTAGCATGTGGAAATCGCAATGATGCATGTTGGAGAAGTCATACATCACTTCTTTGGGTTGATCATCAACTAATTTTTCCTAATAAAAAACTTACTTATTTAAGAGAAGTTGCATAATTCAAGGCTAGTTTTGGATATTTATGTTAGAGAAATTAATATACGAGCAGGTTAGTATTTGGAGTTAAGTTTAAATAAATATTGAAATTTTAAGTAATTAAAATAATGATCAATATTATTTTAAGTAATTCGAACAAATGATTAAACTTTTAACTAATTAAAATAAATAATTAATGTTATGATGAACGTTTCAAATAAAGGATTAAAACTAGAGAATTGTGAAATTTTTAATCTTTTATTTGAACTCCTAATGTTGTTGATTCTTTATTTTAATAACTAGAAAGGTCGATTATCCATTCAAACCACTTATTATTATGTTGATAATTTATTTTAACTACTTGAAAGTTCAATCCTCTATTTGAACTTAAACTTAAACATTAATCCCTTTGTGTGTAATTTTTCCATGTATATTGTAGAGATTCGATGAATTTTTAAAATTTGGATTTTCAAAGATACAAAAAAGAAAAATATCAAATAAACAATTAAGAAGATTAAATAAAATTTTATACAATATTAATTATTTTTAAAGGCAATGCCATTTATGGATTTATTTTTTTTTTTGGTGCTTACAACGAGGGAAGAGTGATTCAAACCTTATCTATACAACATAAACACCAATGTTCATACCACTAAGTTATAAGATCCTTAACTGACATTTATGATTTGGAATTCAATTATTGTGTTTTTATTTTCTTATATGTATTGATAATAAAATGCAATAAGTTTTCTTTCAAAAAAAGAAATTTAAAGCACCATGATGTTCACATGTAATATCCATCAATAATAATAATAATATTGGATAAATAAATAGCCGAATAAGTAATTACCAAAATAGCATTTTCATAATTTTGTAAAAAAAAAACTCAATTGCCATATCATTTAAAACCAACATTATTGTTCCCTTTCCACTTTTCTCTCTCTTTTCCTTTTGCCTCTACAACCTTGTTGAATGCATCAACCAGAGGTAAGCTGATATTTCTTTGATCTCTCCTAGGTTTTCTCTCTAATAGAGTGTTTAATGTAGGTTATAATGTGATAAACAAGATTTTTTCTTGTTTTTAGAGAAGAGCAGCAGTTGAGGATGAATTTTTTAAGGCATTATCTAGATAAGTTCAAATATTTGGCTTGTACGTTCAAGTATGTTTCATTATGAGTTTTTGTTAAAAACATGTTTAAAGGTCTTGAATTGTTGGTTGATGGAGTTGCTCTTATGGATATCTAGTTCAAACAATCAAGAAAAGTTTTGATTTAATTGTGTTTTCTATATAGATTAGAGAATAAAAGCTAATTATTTGCGTGTTTCTATGAATGATATTAAAGTTTGGATTGTGCTACATGAATTACTACGGAGTAGTGTGAAGTGGTTAGGCATTAGTTGTTGTCTTGGTGATGTTCGATAAAGGTGGAAGAGAGAAAATTCAATAGAAAATTGCATGTGGCACGTTTCTAGTGTTTAGAGAATAATTTAAAGGGTGAGTGAAAATATAATTTGATAGTTTCTTGTACTTAGAGGGTAAGTTAAAGGGTTAGTAAAACTATAAAGTGTTGGTTTCTTATGAGTAGAAGGTTAAGTAAAGTGTAAGCAAAGCTTAAGGTAGAGAGTGGTAGAAGAAAGTAAACTAAGTATCTTTAAGGCTTAACTATTTATTGTTAATATAAGGCTCTAAGAGTGAGGATAACTCAATCTTGTGAGCCATTTTATCTAATTACGTGTTTACTTTGCTTGTTGAATTTGCATGTTAGGATAGAAATAAAATAAATCTAATTCATATCTAACTTATATTTGATTGTTGCTTGTACGTGGTTAGACTTAAGGGATCAAAAGTATCAATGATCTTAGGGTGGCACCTTAATGATTGATATGTAACATTATCCCTAATGGAATCGTATATTGAAATGATTTAAGGTAGAATTAAGTTGACTTGTACACTTATGGGTGTTTGGATTGAAGGTAGTAGTTCCCAATAATGTATATGTATATGTATATGTATATATATGCGTGTGCAATCGGGGTCAGAATTTACCCTAAGTCTTGGGATGCTAAGACTGTGTTATTTGTTTGACTTAAACAAAAGATAATTAGGTTGTTGTTTTAAATGAAGGAAAATTATAGGTTCATCCACTGAAATGCAAATGATAATTGCATTTTACAGTCTTTTGCCCCTTATTATGGATGAAATATCAAAATTTCATTCTTTTGATTGTGATTATCGGAAACACAATAACATCATAATGCAATTGATAAGTTGGGATCTAATTTACAAGAACATATTTGAAAAATTAAAACTAGGATTAAAAAGAAAAAGAAAGAAAAGAAAAGAAAACTAAAAGAAACACACATCATCAAAATTAGACTTCAGCTAAATTAAGTTAATTGAATTATATATTAGCCATCCCAACATTGATTTGAACTAAGAAAATGAAAGAGAAATGGCACACCACAAATGGAAAGATTAATGTGCGATTCCTATGAAAGTTTGGCATATCTGGTTTATTATGGCATTTTTGGATGATCATTTTTTTTATTTATATTTTTTATATGTTTTTATGTCTATTTGAAATCTAATGTTAGGAAATTGTTTGTTCTTATTCAATCCAATTCATTTTCAACCATCATGTTTGGATAATATTTCTTTCTTGTAATTTATCATAATTATATGGTGATGATGGTAATTGAGAAATGAGAATTAGAAAGTGAAAGTTTTGGTAATTTTGAGAAAAAAGGGGTTTATGAGATATATTTTATTCCTTGGAAAAAGAAAACTTTATCTGAGCTTTTTGGGAAACTAAATATACTAAATAACTATTCATTTCGCTAAATGAAGTTAGATTATGATGTAATTAGCTATTATTAAGAAATGAAATAGAGCTGTTATAAGATTATTATTTATTTATTTTGATTTTAAAGAGAATATTTTTGAGAAAAAAAATTAATCCTAGAATTGAATTGCTATTTATAAATAACAAATGGTTATTCAATATTATTGTAATAGGAATTTCTCATGAAATTGCTATTATGGGCATAAGATGCAACTAAACCTTATAATAACTATTCCATAAGGAATAAGGTTGTAATAAAATTTGCTATTTATAGTGATGTGAATAAAGTAACAAAGGCTAAATAAGTCAAGTTTTATAAGTAATTTTTAGGTATTTGATTTTATAAGTGAAGTATATGTATATTTATATTTTTATCTTTTAAATATATAAACACATAATTTAAAAATGATATCAAAATAAAATGAAAAAAAAAAGAAAAACAAACACAAAATGCCCATATTGCAATTCATAATATGTACATGATTTTATTTATTAGTTCTTGGAAAAAAGAAAGGAGGAGGAGGAGAAGGTGGAGAGACTAAAGTGTGCATTTTATTATAAAAAGGAGCAATGAGAAGGGAGATGGTGGGCGAGAGTAAGAGGTATGGGTTGGTGGGTGGCATATCGCAGTCTTGCATCGATGTGAAACCCTAATTTTTTTATGGGCTATATAACCAAGAACATGGGAAGATTCCTTGGAATAATAATGCTCCTTGCCAAGTGGAATGGCAATTTTTTTTTTTTTTGGTATTATATTTTTCTTAAGCAGAAACACTTGCGATGTTAAAGTACATTTGATGTATGCTTCCATTCTTGGGACCACACTTTTATATAATATATATATATATATATATATATATATGTATGTATGTACATGATAGACCCGCTGGTTGGATGTGACCACAACAAATAATGACTCTCTTCTCAGCGTGCACAAAAAGGCTGGCCACCTTCCGCTTGTTAAGACATTTTTGCATTAAAATATTATAGCACAACTTCAACAATTAAAAATGTTGTTTTGGTTGTTTGTATTTGAGAATTACTTGTATATTGTCTTGACATCATCGATTCCTAAATAATTCAGATAAGTACCGGAAAATATAGAAATTGAGTTGAACCTTGGCCAATTAGCGGACCTAAAACTTAGACGTTCTAACACCCAACTTTTTTGTGTATGCGTAAACTTTTATTTATTTATTTATTTCCTTAGGCTTCATTTATCTAGAATTAGAATAATGAAAAATCCCATTTTTCTTGTACCACTCCCATTATCTTACTTGTGAAAAGAAAAAAAAAATGGGAATATGCACTTAAAAATAGGTAGTTGTAATCGTAAGGGGTCGATTGAAGTCTTTGCCTTTAACAAAAGTGTGAGAATATATATATATTTATAAAATGGAATAACTAGCTCAATGATGCTATGCTATGAGCCACTTTTTTGTTACTATAACGCCTTGAAACTCAGGTCGTGTTACTACTCGTTACATGTCTTTATCTCATAAGAACACGTTAAGGCTCTAAATCAACTCTTATATACTTAACTTGTAATTCCTATATAAAAGTATTTCATATATCCTCAAAATTCAAATAATAACTTAAACCATATCGATCATTTAACGCAACGGAAGTCTTTGAACACAAAAATAACATACCTAAAAAAATTACTGCCTATCATAGCTAAATAACATAATCCTCTAAATCTTATTCACCATAATAATAATGGTAATATTCGTCTTCCTCTCTCTATGACTCACCCAAACCTAAGTCATCTTCTAAGTTCTCATCTCCCTCAACACGTGCATCTAAAAATAAGTTCATCGAAGAGTGAGCTAATACCCAGTACGTATAACACAAACACACACGCATGAACAACATGAACAAGTTTTACACACATTATGCAATACTTAAACACAAACAACCATTTCATATGAAAATTTATGTCCACAAGCAGTAATAGGGTACTCATGACCCCCTTAACATACTTAACACACTAGAGCATGATTTGGTGATAGGAACTGTCACTATGAGCCCCACATCCATGTATACTTAAACCTTAAACCTGGTGATGGGAACTGCCATTACGGGCCCCACACCCATGTACACTTAACCACTTAATCAACATTCAGCCTAGATCATTTCTAAACACGACTCCACTAGGGATAATGTCATACAAGGATCATTAGGGTACTCCCTAGAAATCTACCATTATGGCCCCCTAAGCCGAGCCAAGCACATACAGTGATGTGTCTAACCACACTTTAAAACACATCCAAAAGACTTAAGAAAAGATATCTCAAGTCTAGGCAAAATCGAATCCCAAAATGGCATTTTTCAAATGAACCCTAATGTTGAAATGATGAAATTCAATTCTACTAATGATATAATCTGAAAACCACAATGGAAATGGTTTCTAATAACACTATAATATCATATAATCCATGCAAATGAAGCCTCAATTTGACAAAGAAAACCGTAAAGTAAGATTCCTTTTCCAAATGGTGAAATTCACGTTTTCAAGGAAACTTTTCAATGATGATCCAAATCAAATGATAAGTACTTCAAATAATCACAAGAATTCGTGGATAACAACAAGTAAATATGACCAAGAACTATCTTTAATCAACCCTAGATACAACATACTAGAGAAGAAAAGAAATCACAACAAAATGAAATTGATATAACTCACAATTTCAAGATGTTGCACTGGCCACAATTTCAAGTCTTGGAATTGAAATTGATAAGAGTTGGAACCAAGGTATGAACCCTAATTCACACGTGAAAAGAGGTGTATGTTCTGCAAAAATAAGCTCCCTCAAACCCTCTCTTAAGTAAGTATTTATACTTGCTACTCTTAGGGTTAAAAAGTCATCAAAATTACAAGTTTGCCACTTTTAAGGTGGCTAACCCTAAATGAAAGTTACAAAGAAATAAAAGTGTCATAAAAACAAAATACAACCAAAATAGTTCAATAAACATTTACAAGATACAAAATAACATAAATCTTCATGATCCAATGCCTCAGAATAGAGAACAATCGCAGCGAGCCTTTCATTGTTTCCCAGAAAAATGTTCTGTGTCCAACTGAAGTTGTAGGACATTTTGGCATCCCATGGAGATATATAATTGTACCTGTAAGATTATTCTCAAAGTTTATTAGAAATAAAGACATAAGATAAAATATGAGCAATTTGGTCAATAATCCAAATTGGGTTCTGAAGAGGTTGACAGTGCCAGAATTTTTCCCATCATCTCCTCGGGCTTCTGAAAGATTTGCCCTCAAATCTAGAGGATCAGTTGTGGAATTGAACCCTAGGATCTCTGTTGTTCTGCTTCCTCGACTAACCATGGTAGTGGACGGCTGCCTGACCTCTATCTGAAAACTCTGGACCTCAGATGGAGTCATTGGTAATAGGATTATGCGTGTCTCGCCCATGTTGAACATTTAGGTATTTTCAAACCCATCATGTATCACCCGTCGATCATACAACCACGGCCGACCCAACAGTAAATGGAATGCATGCATAGGAACTATATCACAAAGGATCTCATCATGATAGTTCTGCCCGACACTCACTGGAACCTTTGCCCTAAGGGTAACATGCATACTACCTCTATTATCCAGCCAATGCAAATGATAAGGACTAGGATGAGGTATAGTAGACGGTTGTAATTTGTCTACTAGTGCAGCAGATATAACATTCGTGCAACTACCACTATCGATGATGAGTACACAAAGGTTACCTCTGATTCTGCAAGAGGTATGAAATATGTTCTCCCTCTGAATATCACTGATATCAGGAGATGTGGACAAAATCCTGCGTAATACATTGAGGGATAGATATTTTCCTCCAGTATGCTCCTCAGGCGCATTTGCATTCTGATCATCATAATATTCCTGCAATGCTGTTGGTAGATCTGTAGGCTCAATCTGTTCATGGTCGTCCTCAGTATCCTCTCCAATGTCTTCCATAATAGTCATCACCCTCTTATTTGGACACTGTGCAGCCATATGCCCAAATCCCATGCATTAAAAACATTTAATCTGGCGTGCTTTCCCACTAGTAGATCCAGGAACAGTCTGCCTCGTTTCTGGTGCCATGACCTCTTTACCCTTCCCAGTGGGTAAGTTTTCTCTGATAATGGTTGGGGTAGTAGTGTCCACTGTCTTGACTCCCTCACCAACCGCCTTTACTCCCCCTGATCGACTGTCAGCTGAGATGGGTCTATTAGTAGTATTGGGCCTACTGCTAGGAGCCCTAAGGAAATTGGACCTCCTCTGTCTCTCTACTTTTAAGGCCAACTGAATAGCCTCATCAAGTGTGGTGTAGCGTTGTAGCTCAACAATACACGCTATCTCATATTTTAGACCTGAGACAAATCGTGCTATAGTTTGTTCCGGAGGCTCAACAGACCCACACCTAATCATAAGGGTCTCAAATTCCTGCACATAATCATCCACTGTTTTGCCCCCCTGCCTCAAGGTTTGCAGTCGCATAAACAGCTCCTGTTTGTAGTGCTCAAGAATGAACCTTTTCCTTAACATCCTCTTCATATCCCTCCAGGTCTGAACCTCAGCCTCTCCATCCCGACGCCTATTGATGATCAGATTCTTCCACCAAAGTGCAACATACCCTACAAATTCAACTGCAGCCAATCTAACCCTAGTACTATCGTCAATCTCATAACATTCGAAAAGACCTTCGACCTTATCCTCCCAGTCCAGGTACTCATCTGCTGATCCCTTACCATCATAGGATGGCATCTGTAGTTTCACATATTCAAAACCCCGAGGTGGCCTGAAATCCCTATTCTGATTTAGGTTGACTCCAAAATTATCATCTCTTTCTTCCACTACTCTGTTTCGATGAGGGTTTTGTGGAGTTACTCGAGGTGGTGTTGGTTGGTTTACCACTGATGAGATCCATAATGAGAGTCAAGCTGGAAGAAGGAATGTGGATCCTCTTGAAGTGTCGCTTGGACCGATCACAAGAAGTCGAGCGAAACGACTCAAGGAAGCACTTAAAGGGTTGATAAAGGATGTCCATGAAGCCGAGAAGGATTGGGTCAATCATGAAGTTGGAACGGATTGGAACAACCATGGGAAGACCCTTGCTCTTATACAAGTCACACCGGACACGGGTTGAAGAGGGCGTATACTTTCAAGGCACGACCGTGTAGGACTCTCAAGATTGCCTAGAATCATACACGGCTAGATACACAGTTAAAAGGCACGGCTGTGTATGGAGTCAAGCAAATCTATAGAAAGATACACGGCTAAAGTAGACGGGCGTGCATGTTACCAGAAGTTTCACAGAAAGATACACGGTCAAAGTACACGGGCGTGTATGTTGCCAGAAGTTGCACAGACAAGTACACGACCAATGTACACGGGCGTGTACACAGGCCGTGTATCCTCTGTCGGCCAACTTGTTCTGTTTTGCGTTTTTATGTCACTTAACTAAACTACGTCGTTTTGGACTTGTTTTTACACGAATTGTAACCCTAGTATAAAAGCTCCTAGGGTTTAGAACAAAAAAAAAGATTAGACATCATTGAACATTAAATACTTTTGAGAGGCACCTCTCTTGGTTCTTCAAGAACTTAATTCGAACTTATCGGATTGATTTCCATGGCGTTCATCCCGACTTATCAATCGGTTTTCCATCCCGATTGTGGCGTCTTCATTTTTATACCAAGGTTCTTATCTCGCTTATAGACAACGGGTCGCGGTTTTCCACTTTAGGTGTTTGGGCGTCTTAGGCAACAAATTTCCGAATGTATTGGTATTGGGTTTCGTCACGGGTTGGCGTGGTTCGTATCAGTTTGGTCTTAGAGCTTAGGTTTGTCAAAACATCAAGTTCGGTTGAGGAAGGTAATATAAAAAACCCTAACTCCAATCGTTCATATCAATTATCGTGTTCAATTCCACAATATTAATTGTCTTTTGATAGTGTAGTATTTACTAGTCGATTGTAAAAAAAAAAAAAAAGAGTAAAAATCACGACCAAAAAAAAAAAAGAAGGGAAAAGAAAAGAAAAGAGAAACGTGATCAAAGCCAAAAACAGAGACCAAAAAAAAAAATTCGGATAGAAAAATAGAGGAAAATTTTACGAACCCTAGAGTTGGTTTTGAATTCTACGGAAGGAAATTGGTGTAGTTCGGGTTAGTTCTAAGAGAATTGAGAAGAGAAACACGTAAGGGAGTGTATCGTGAGGTTTGATCATATATATATCTATGTTGTACTAATCTTTTCTGCAGGAACTATGTCGAGGCAACATTTTCCGGAAGGTGAGAGGGGAAGGTTTGATGCTAGGTTAGTAATTGAGGCATTGAGGGGAGAAATGAAGAGGATGTTCCAAGAGGGAATGGAACAAATTCATGAGACGGTAGAGCAAAGTCTAGAGCAATCCACAAATGTATTCCAAGGGCGTAAGAGGGAGAGTCGTTCTAGGAGAATACCGAGGGGTGGAGATGAAATGACGGATGATGATTTGTATGAGCCTTCTGTTGGGAGTTATAGAGGATATAGTGGTCGGAATAGAGGAACTAGAGATTGGGAAGATAGAGGAGATAGGAATAGAGAGGATGATCAATTGAGTAGCATAAAGATGAAGATTCCTCCGTTCCAAGGGAAGAATGATCCCGAGGCGTATTTAGAATGGGAGAAAAAGGTGGAGATGGTGTTTGATTGTCACAACTATAGTGGGAGAAAGAAGGTGAAACTTGCTGCCATTGAATTTTCAGATTATGTTATAGTGTGGTGGGATCAATTAATGTTGAATAGAAGAAGGAGTGGCGAGCCACCTATTGAGTCTTGGGAAGAGATGAAGAGAGTGATGAGAAAGCGGTTTATACCTGCGTATTACTATCGTGAATTGCACAACAAGTTGCAAACTCTGAGGCAGGGAAGCCGAAGTGTGGATGAGTATTTCAAGGAGATGGAAGTCACTATGATTAGGGCGAATGTAGAAGAGGATAGAGAGGCTACAATGGCTAGATTTCTTGCTGGATTAAATAGAGAAATCCAAAATGTGGTTGAATTGCAGCATTATGTAGAATTGGAGGATATGGTTCACATGGCTATAAAGGTTGAGAACCAGCACAAGCGGAAGGGTAGTAGTAGTGCACGATTTCAACAGGGTAATGGTTCATCCACTTGGAAGACTAATCAATGGAAGAAAGAAGAAAAGCCTTTACCCACCAAACCAAAAGGGGAGCTGAGGCAAGCGGGTTCTACTCCTGGTAATCAAGGTAACCCTGAATCTTCTACTTCTAGAAATCGTGACATTAAATGCTTTAAATGTCAAGGTAGAGGCCATATTGCTAGTCAATGTCCAAATAGGCGTGTGATGATTTTGCGTGATGATGGTGAGTATGAGACTGAGGGGGATAGTGAAGAAGATGATATGCCACCATTAGAGGATGCTAGTGATGATGAGGAGCCTGCAATGGGAAGGCTAGTGGCGGTAGTGAAGAGAGCTTTGAATGTGCAGGTGAAGGAAGAAGAAGAGGTGCAAAGAGAAAATATATTTCATACTAGATGTTATTTAGGAGATCACATTTGTAGTTTGATCATTGATGGAGGGAGTTGCACCAATGTAGTGAGCAATTTTATTGTTGAGAGGTTGGGGCTCAAAACTGTTAGACACCCTAGCCCATATAAATTGCAATGGTTGAATGATAGTGGTGAGACTAAGGTGAGTAAGCAAGCCTTGATTGGGTTTCGCATTGGTAGGTATGAGGATGAGGTGTTATGTGATGTAGTGCCAATGCAAGCATGTCATGTGTTGTTGGGGAGGCCATGGCAATTTGATAGGAAGGTTGTTCATGATGGCTTTTCTAACAAGTATACGCTTGTTCACCAAGGGAAAAGCTTTAATCTTAAACCTTTAACACCTAAACAAGTGTATGAGGACCAATTGCAGCTACAACAGTCTTTTGCAAAACATAAGGTGAGTGAAAAGCAGAGTGAGAGTGAGAGAGCAAAAGACAATGAGAAGAAAAAGGAATATAAAAGTCAAGATCAAAAGGAAAAGGAGAGGAAGGCTAGAAAGAGTGTGAGAGGCCAAGTTGAAGGGGGATCAACTTTGGTGGTGAGTGAAAAGGAGAGGGCAGCCTTGCAAAAGGAGAGTTGTGTGGCAAGAGCGAGTGTAGTAAGGAGAGCGTTAGTGATGAGGCAACCTATGTTGTTGCTGGTTTTTAAGGAAACATGTTTGACTACTAACGACTTATCTAACTCTTTGCCTAGTGTGGTTGTGTCTCTTGTGCAGGACTTTGAAGATGTCTTTCCTGAGGAGATTCCAAAGGGATTACCACCTGTTAGAGGTATTGAGCACCAGATGGACCTTTTACCCGGAGCATCGATTCCAAACAAGCCAGCTTACAGGAGCAACCCGGAGGAGACAAAGGAACTCCAAAGGCAGGTCGATGAATTAATGGAGAAAGGGTACGTGAGAGAGAGCATGAGTCCATGTGCAGTGCTGGTGATTTTGGTGCCTAAGAAGGATGGGACATGGAGAATGTGCGTTGACTGTCGCGCTATCAACAACATCACGGTAAAGTATCGTCATCCCATTCCTCGCTTAGATGATATGTTAGATGAGTTACATGGGTCTAATGTCTTTTCTAAAATTGATCTGAAAAGTGGATATCACCAAATTAGAATGAAAGAAGGTGACGAATGGAAAACTGCATTTAAGACAAAATATGGATTGTATGAGTGGTTAGTAATGCCTTTCGGGTTAACTAATGCACCTAGTACTTTTATGAGACTTATAAACCATGTTTTGAGGACATTTATTGGAAAATGTGTGGTTGTCTATTTTGACGACATTCTTATTTATAGCAAAAGTTTGGAAGATCATATGTCACACTTGAGAGATGTTTTAGAAGTGCTTCGAAAGGAACAATTATATGCTAACCTCAAGAAGTGCACTTTTTGCATAGACAAACTTGTGTTTCTTGGTTTTGTTGTTAGTGTGCAGGGAATACAGGTTGATGAAGAAAAGATTCGTGCGATCCAAGAATGGCCTAGTCCAACCAATGTAAGTAATGTGCGGAGTTTCCATGGACTAGCGAGCTTTTACAAGAGGTTTGTGAAGGATTTCAGCACCATTGCAGCACCACTTACTAAGGTAATTAAGAAGAACGTGGGGTTCAGTTGGGGAGAGCAACAAGAGAAGGCCTTTTAGACGCTTAAAAATAAGTTGACTCAGGCGCCGTTACTTGCTTTACCTAACTTTACTAAAACGTTTGAAATTGAGTGCGATGCTTCAGGATTAGGTATTGGAGCAGTGCTTATGCAGGAGAGAAGACCGATTGCATTCTTTAGCGAGAAGCTAAGTGGGGTAACCTTGAATTACCCTACTTACGACAAGGAGCTATATGCATTGGTTCGAGCCCTAGAGACGTGGCAACACTACCTTTGGCCAAAAGAGTTCGTGATCCACACTGATCATGAATCCTTGAAGTATTTGAAGGGGCAACACAAGCTGAACAAAAGGCATGCTCGTTGGGTAGAGTTCATCGAAACATTTCCATATGTCATCCATTACAAGCAAGGTAAAGAGAATGTAGTTGCTAATGCACTTTCTAGAAGGTATACTCTTATCTCTACACTTAGTTCTAGACTTCTTGGTTTTGAGCACATTAAGGAGTTATATGTTGCTGATCGAGATTTTTGTGAGGAGTATGTGCAATGTGAGAAGAGTGGGCATGGAAAATTTCATAAACATGACGGATTCTTGTTTAGGGAGAGTAAGCTGTGCATTCCAATTTGTTTTGTAAGAGAATTACTTGTGAGGGAGTCTCATGGAGGAGGTTTAATGGGACACTTTGGAGTAGCTAAAACATTAGGGGTATTGCAGGAACACTTCTATTGGCCTCACATGAAACGAGATGTTGAGAGGATTTGTGAGCGATGTGTCACATGTAAGCAAGCGAAATCTAGAGTCTAACCTCAAGGGCTTTACACCCCACTTCCCATTCCTCATAAGCCTTGGGTAGATATTTCTATGGATTTTGTGTTAGGATTACCCAGGTCTAGACATGGTCGGGATTCTGTTTTTGTAGTTGTTGATAGGTTTTCTAAAATGGCACATTTCATTCCTTGTCATAAAACGGATGATGCTTGTAATATTGCTAATTTATTCTTTAGGGAAGTTGTGCGATTGCATGGTATGCCTAGAACAATTGTATCAGATAGGGATGCTAAGTTCTTAAGCTACTTTTGGAAGACTTTGTGGGCTAAGTTAGGAACTAAGTTATTGTTTTCTACTACTTGTCATCCACAAACTGATGGTCAAACTGAGGTAGTGAATCGAACTTTGTCTACTTTGTTGAGGGCTGTAATTAAAAAGAATATTAAAAGTTGGGAGGATTGTTTGCCGCATGTTGAATTTGCTTATAACCGTACAGTGCATTCTGTTACTAAATTTTCTCCTTTCGAAATTGTGTATGGTTTTAATCCACTAACTCCTTTGGATTTATCACCTTTGCCTATTTCTGAGTATGTTAATTTATATGGCAAGAAGAAGGCCGAATTTGTTCAACAGATCCATGAGAAGGCAAGGTTGAACATTGAACGACGAACAGAGCAGTATGTGAAACAAGCCAACAAGGGTCGTCGACAAGCTATTTTTGAACCTGGAGATTGGGTTTGGGTTCACATGAGCAAAGAGCGGTTTCCCGTGCAGCGTCAATCTAAACTACTTCCTAGAGGCGATGGACCATTTCAAGTTCTTGAGCGCATCAACGACAATGCATACAAGATAGATTTGCCTGGTGAGTATCAAGTAAGTGCTACATTTAATGTTACTGATCTAAGTCCTTTTGATGTAGGTGACAATTTGAGGACAAATCCTTTTCAAGAGGAGGGGAATGATGAGATCCATAATGAGAGTCAAGTTGGAAGAAGGAATGTGGATCCTCTTGAAGTGCCGCCTGGACCGATCACAAGAAGTCGAGCGAAACGACTCAAGGAAGCACTTAACGGGTTGATAAAGGATGTCCATGAAGCCGAGAAGGATTGGGTCAATCATGAAGTTGGAACGGATTGGAACAACCATGGGAAGACCCTTGCTCTTATACAAGTCACACCGGACACGGGTTGAAGAGGGCGTGTACTTTCAAGGCACGGCCGTGTAGGACTCTCAAGATTGCCTAGAATCATACACGGCTAGATACATGGTTAAAAGGCACGGCCGTGTATGGAGTCAAGCAAATCCACAGAAAGATACACGGCTAAAGTACACGGGTGTGTATGTTGCCAGAAGTTGCACAGAAAGATACACGGTCAAAGTACACGGGCGTGTATGTTGCCAGAAGTTGCACAGACAAGTACACGGCCAATGTACATGGGCGTGTACACAGGCCGTGTATCCCCTGTCGGCTAGCTTGTTCTGTTTCGCGTTTTTATGTCACTTAACTAAACTACGTCGTTTTGGACTTGTTTTTACACGAATTGTAACCCTAGTATAAAAGCTCCTAGGGTTTAGAACAAAAAAAAGATTAGACATCATTGAACATTAAATACTTTTGAGAGGCACCTCTCTTGGTTCTTCAGGAACTTAATTCGAACTTATCGGATTGATTTCCGTGGCGTTCATCCCGACTTATCAATCGGTTTTCCATCCCGATTGTGGCGTCTTCATTTTTATACCAAGGTTCTTGTCTCGCTTATAGATAACGGGTCGCAGTTTTCCACTTTAGGTGTTTGGGCGTCTTAGGCAACGAATTTCCGAACGTATTGGTATTGGGTTTCGTCACGGGTTGGCGTGGTTCGTATCAACCACTAGTGGTTGTGGTAAAGTCATCCTGTCAACTCTAGTTGCTAATGTAGCAACTATAGTAGTAAGCTCCTGAAGTTGTTCCTCCAAAGTTCTTCTGTCTACTACATTACGAACATGTCCTCCACCAACTTGGCTATTGGCTTCTTCACCCAATTCCCCATTTACACTATCATTAGACATATTTGTAGATCCTTGTATATTGTTTCTCAAAATGATATGATTCATGGATATACACTTCCACTACAATACTTCCTTAAACTCCACACAATAGTAACTACAAAAGACAAACAACAAACCCACTTAATGTTACAATTTATAATTGCAACTCACGTGTAATACTCTCCTCCACAACAAGCCACAAGTACATGGTGTAGCAAAATTAATTTCCACAAGTTTACTCCACGGCAACACACAAGCAACAACTACAATTAATATGTAATACTTCCACGGCAACAACAAAGTGAACAATGGATACAAGTAATCTTCAACTTCCACGGCAAATAATGAAGATAAGAGATTAATAAGTAGCTTTCCAAAATGAATTCCGAATTCCCACTATAGGCAGGAACTTACAATTTGAATTTCAAATAACTTCACTTATTGCAAGCCTTCCTCAATTGGTAACAATGAATTCAAATTCAAATAGCAATCATTAACTCCCACAACTTAATTGCATATGATTTGAATTCAAAATAATTCCTTACTAACCAAACTTAATGTAATCTGCAAATTTAACTTCACAATTTCAGAATTACACAATGGAATTCAAACAACAAATTTCACAACTCCACACACCACAAGCTACTCCACGGCAACAATTGGTAAGTTTCACACTTCAAAACAATTTGCTAAAGTAACTTCACTTTGTACTTCTGCTCTTCCATGTGAATTAGTGTCCACAAAGTGATATAATAACCTTCCCAAATCAACTCCAACAATCAGCAAATCAAATCCCAATCCAAAACAATTTCACAATCTCAAACTACAACAACAACAACAACTACACAATTGCGTTTTTTCCACTTGATCAACCCTAATTGTTGATCACTTCCACGAAATTGAATACAACCAATTCCCTTCTCTCAACAAGAGCTCTGATACCAAAAAGATGATGTGCCTAATCACACTTTAAAACACATCCAAAAGACTTAAGAAAATATATCTCAAGTCTAGGCAAAATCGGATCCCAAAATGGCACTTTTCAAATGAACCCTAATGTTGAAATGATGAAATTCAATTCTACTAATGATATAATCTGAAAACCACAATGGAAATGGTTTCTAATAACACTCTAATATCATATAATCCATGCAAATGAAGCCTCAATTTGACAAAGAAAACCGTAAAGTAAGATTCCTTTTCCAAATGGTGAAATTCATGTTTTCAAGGAAACTTTTCAATGATGATCCAAATCAAATGATAAGTACTTCAAATAATCACAAGAATTAGTGGATAACAACAAGTAAATCTGACCAAGAACTATCTCTAATCAACCCTAGATACAACACACTAGAGAAGAAAAGAAATCACAATAAAATGAAATTGATATAACTCACAATTTCAAGATGTTGCACTCGCCACAATTTCAAGTTCTTGGGATTGAAATTGATAAGAGTTGGAACCAAGGTATGAACCCTAATTCACACGTGAAAAGAGGTGTATGTTTTGCAAAAATAAGCTCCCTCAAATCCTCTCTTAAGCAAGTATTTATACTTGCTACTCCTAGGATTAAAAAGTCCTCAAAATTACAAGTTTGCCACTTTTAAGGTGGCTAACACTAAATGAAAGTTACAAAGAAATAAAAGTGTCCTAAAACCAAAATACAAGCAAAATAGTTCAATAAACATTTACAAGATACAAAATAACATAAATCTTCATGATCTAATGCCTCAGAATAGAGAACAATCGCAGCGGGCCTTTCATTGTTTCCCAGAAAAATGTTCTGTGTCCAACTGAAGTTGTAGGAAATTTTGGCATCCCATGGAGATATATAATTGTACCTGTAAGATTATTCTCAAAGTTTATTAGAAATAAAGACAAGATAAAATATGAGCAATTTGGTCAATCATCCAAATTGGGTTCTGAAGAAGTTGACAGTGCCAGAATTTTTCCCATCATACAGCATGCAACTTAAACACTTAAGCTAAATCGTTTAACTTAATCAATTTCAACACATATTGATGTGCCTACAATTTGATTGCAAGAACACTAAACCAATTCCATAAAAATGATATTCACGCAATTTACAATGAAAATCAATTGTACTACCAAAATAAGTCGAATGAACTACACAATAGAGTCTAATTTTCAACTAAAATGGCATGAACTTTAGATTAGATATGGAACACTAATTGGCGTGAAATATGTCAACAACAAGAACAAATCCAATCACTCACTAGATATATCACACTAATAATAATTGGATTCAACTTAAGAAGTTTGATATTACTCACAAATTCTTAAGTCAATCTTGCCACAATTCCACACATGAAATTGATAAGAGATGAGATTTGCATGTAAGGACTCTCCTCACGGCAAAGTGTTTGATATTTTTGAAATGTCAAAAGTTCCCTACAAACCTTAGTTAGGAAGTATTTATACTTGCTTTAATTAGGGTTAAAATGTCCAAAAAATTACATATATTCCACTAAGTGACCTGTTTTAACAACAAAAACAAACAAATCATAAGTCCCAAAAATGAGTAAAAAGTGGTCGGTTTAATAATGAAAATACAAGTACAAAAGATGGTCTTTAAATGGCTGGTTCTTCAAGTCAATTAAGCACATTGCGAACCGTTGGATGTGAGTCTAAGGATGTTCCCAATTTGATCATTAGTGCATGTTATTTGGCCATCCCGTAAAGACTGATCAATGTACATCCAAATCAGGTTCCCCTACTACTAGAACCGCAGGGTAGATTCCCATCATCTCCTCAAGCCCCTAAAAGATTTGCCCTCAAATCTAGGGGGTCATATCTTGGACTGAAACCCGATGCCTTTGTTGACCTATTTTCTTAACTATTAGAAGAATCAGAAGTAGTCCTAATTTGTTCTTGGAAAGAGCGCACCTTAGATGGAGACATAGGTGTCAAGACTATCCGTGACCTACCATTTTGAAACATATAAGTGTTTCTTAATCCATCATGTTACACCTTTCTATCGAACATCTAGGGTTTACCCAACAATAAATGAAAGGTACACATAGGAATCACATCACTGATGATCTCATCATGGTATTTCTTTCCTACACTGATTGGCACCTTTGCCCTTTGTATAACATGCAAACTATCTCGATTATCCAACTAATGCAATTTGTAAGGGCTAGGATATGGACTAGTGGCTAGCTGTAATTTATCTACTAATGCAGCAGATATGACATTAGTGCAACTACCACTATCAATGATTAGTACACAAAGGTTACCTCAGATCCTGCAAGATGCGTGGAATATGTTTGCCATTTGTTTGTCCCTAGCATATGGAGATATAGTCAAAACCCTGTGCAACACATTAATAGGTAAGTAATGTTCAACCGTTTTATCCTCATGTGTCTCAGCATTCTGATCATCATAGTACTCCTGCAAAGCCATGGACAGATCTGTAGGCTCGATAGCTTCTTTTTCATCATCTTCTTCTTCTTCAGTGCCCTCAATGACTATCATTACTCTCTTATTAGGACACTATGCAGCCATATGTCCAAATCCCATGCATTTAAAGCATTTAATCTAGTACATTTTTCCATTAGTTGATCTTGGTATAGTTTACCTAACATCAGGTCCAATTACCTCTTTACCCTTCCTAGAAATTATTTTCTCTTTGTCTGTGTTAAGGGTAACTCTGTGTACTGCCCTGATAGGTTCACCTATTCCCTTTGGTCCACCCAACTAACCATTAGCCCCCATGGGCCTAGTAGTAGTATTAGGCCTGCTACTAGTAACTCGGAATAGATTGGATCGCCTTTTCCTTTCCACTTTCAAGGTTAACTGGATAGCCTCATTAAGTTTACTATATCTTTGAAGCTCAACAACACAGGCTATCTCATATTTCAACCCATATACAAAATGTGCTAGGGTTTGCTTAGGAGGCTCTACTGACCCACATCTGATCATTAAAGTTTCAAACTCCTATACATAATCATCTACTGTTTTGCCTCCCTGTCTCAAGGTCTGTAAACGCATAAATAGTTCCTACCTATAATGCTTAGGAATGAATCTCTTCCTCAGAACCCTTTTCATGTCTCTCTAGGTATGAATTTCAACCTCTCCATCCCTCCACTTATTGATCACCAATTTTTTCCACCACAAGGTGGCATACCTTGTGAACTTAACAACAGCTAGTCGAACTCTAGTGTTATCATCTATCTTATAACACTCAAAAAGGCCCTTAACCTTATCCTCCCAGTCCAAATAGTCATCCGTTAACCCTTGCCATCAAATGAAGTTATCTGCAACTTCACATATTCTAGACCCCTAAGTGGCCTAAAATCTTTGTTTGGGAAAGGATTGACCCTAAAGTTATCATCTCTCTCCTACCTAAAGGCATGATGATCTCTTTCCACTCTCCTTACCATGTTTCCTCCTCCCACTGCTCCCTCTCCATGAACGTTTTGAGAAGCTACTCTAGGTGGTGGTGCTTGAGGATTTGCCACTGGTGGTTGTGGCATTGTCATCCTATCAATCCTTGTTGCTAGTGTAGCAACAATGGTGGTGAGGTCTTGAAGCTATTCCTCTAAAGTTCTCCCACCTATAGTACAATGACCCTACCCTCCACCAACTTGGGTATTGGCCTCATTGCCAATGCCCTTATTCACACTTTCATTTGACATGTCTGTAGATGTGATTTGCTGAAGTATAAATAGTTTAAAACAGTTGCAAAACTCTCCCTTCACCACACAACACTTCACCCGCTATAACAATCAACTTACCTACGAAATAATCACAACTCTATTTAACTTCACACACCATGTCAACAACACATACGTACTTATACACCTACGGTACAACAAGTCACCAATGCAACAAATACTTCTCTACACTTTAATTATAGTAAAATAAATTAAAGCAACAATTAAACACTTCCAAGTAGGAAGTTATTGAATTCAACTAAGCAAGTGTTTAAGTAATAATACTTAATAACTTTCACACTTAAATGCTTGTTTTTGAAATTCAAACTTAACTATTAAACTTTCTTCTCTAGTCGTAGCACACATACACTCCCATACACCACGTGTAGCACCTTCCTTGCATAACTCCACAACACACTCACACCGCTACACACACAATGCACTCACTTCAAACAACAACAACAATACTTCAAGTGCAACAACTTCTTGCCTCACACACAAAACACTACACGTTGCAACCCTTTAATTCAATATACCTTTACATTGCCACACATACACACACAAACACGACAACAAATTCAAATTGACACCTTTAATGTAACTTCAAAAATGGTAAGAATCAATTTCAAATTCAAATGAAATGTAATCAATACCACTCAATAACTTCTTCAAGCTTAATGGATGTGTTTGAATTTAAATAATTTCCCTTTTCTCCACACAAATTCAAATATGGAAATTGTAAATTGCACTCCCCAATTCCAAAACAATCATGCAAGAATTACACTTCTCTTCTCTTCACAAATGAAGTACCTTGATGTGCTTAAAATCAAAATTAAGCACATGCAATTGGAACAAATTATAAACCTCAAGGCACTTGTTCAATTTCGGTTCAAAACTACTTGAATTTACTTGAACCCTTGATAGAGCCATTTTAAACTAAATCTTTATAGTATGAATTGTGTTAATTTATTATTGATTTTATAGAAATCATAAGGAAATAGTACTTAATTATATTATGGTAATAAATCAGGCTTAATGGAGTCAAGAGTGCTAATTCAAGTGATTTAGAGAAGTCATCTACAATCTGGATCAAAGATAAGGATTTACACTGCCGGAGGAAAGTACATGGGCATGTATTTGAAGTACATGGCCGTGTACTTGGTTTGGAATCAACAGAAACATACACAGTTGAAGTACACGGCCGTATATCTGTCTTGAAGAACCAACAGAAGGAGGCACGGTTTGTGATCTAGCTGTGGTGGGAGCCGTGCCATACACTGAGCAAGGATGAGGAAATGTGGATTATTGACTAGAGGGAGGCACAGTTTGTGATCTAGCCGTGGTGGAAGCCGTGCCATACATTGAACAAGGATGAGGGAATGTGGATTATTGACCAGAGGGAAGCACGGTTCGAAATCTGGCCGTGTTGGTGGGCATGCCAGGCGTACGTTATTCACTTCTCGAGATTTACTTGGAAAAGGAAAGATATATTCGTATCTTGCTAGCTGAAGATCCTCTGCCATTCCCTTAACAGTATAAATAGAACCAACCCTAGAGGAGAAAGGGAGATTTTTGGACAAGAAGGAAGAAGGAGAGGCAGAGCAAGGGAAACCGGAAACAAAGACTTTTCATGTTTTCACTTTTAATTTTTGTTTTGAGGATGAACATGTGTAGCTAAGTAGATTTTCTAGCCAAAGGATCATTGAAGTTTAATTCTTCATGAATTGTGAGATCTAATTGATTTATCTTTACTCTATTCTTTGTTTTTCATATTTATATATCTTCTGAATGTTTTGTTAATGTTATCTTAGTTAATTGGTATGAATTAGAGCTCTTCTACTCAATTAGCAAGTTAATATATTGTCAACTAGTACGTTAGATCCGTAATTGTTTGATAGTTCTAGTTTCTGTGACACAATGACATGTTTGATTATAAATTAGATAGTCAAATTCATGTTATGGAGATATATGATCTTGTTTAAATAGGTTATCTTATAATCTACTGGCATGAATTGGTAATCTCTCTAGTTTTTTTTAATGCTATTGATAGATTAAATCCTAAGAGCTTGTTTAGGGTTGTTTAATCAATAAGAGAAGTAATCAAAGAGCTTGTTTTGATTATCAAGAAAGTAAGGAGAGGTAGGTTACTAGAGCTTGTTAATAACCATAACCAATTTATCTTAGATAAAGAATAGAAAATATTTGCATCAATGATCAGTTCTATGAATTAAACTATAGTGATTCCTTTGGTTAAGCTTTTATCATTATTCAATTTTTATTATCTGATTTCAATATTATTTTGATTCACAAACAAAACCCCCCCATTCTTCTTTGCCTCTCTATTCTCTTTTAATAGAAATATATTTAACCAATCCCTGTGGATACAACCCTACTCACTACTATACACAAATCATATAATTGTCTAGGAGTAGGTTTTTATTTTTGTTGGATTCGACACCCATCAACCCTAATGGAGAGCAATGAAATCCAAATGCTTTAACTTTCAAATTAACAATTCCACAATGATAAAATCCTTCAACCAACATTAAACACAAATAATGTCACTTGAATTACATAACAAACAACAAGAACCAATTCAAAGATCCACTTTCCCAACAAAGTGATCCATGGTTCAAATGAGGCTAAATTGAAGGTTAAAACTCAAAGGCTAAAACTAATCAATTGAAGTAACAAGAATTTGATTACAAATGCAATCAAAATTCGGTCAATACACTTCCAAATCAACCTTAGATACTACTCACTAGAGAAGAAAAGAAAATTGCAATAAGTTAAATTTGATATTATTCACAAATTAGCCTTGGAGCCACTCGCCACAACCTCAAATTGGGATTTGAAATTGATAAGAGCAATTTGAATTAGGAAAACCTAACCCTCATACGTAAAGTGTTTGTTCTTTTCTAAAAATTTTGGCTAACCCCCTCAAAACCTTACTTAAGCAAGTACTTGCACTTGCTCCTTTTAGGGTTAAAAAGTCTACAAAATTACAACTATGCCACTTTCAGGGTGGCTGGTTCTAAAACTCAATTACAATCGAATAAAAAGTGTCCCAAAATCTTACACATAAATAGTCTAAAGAAATAATTACAAATAAAAATAGTCTTCATCATGCTAGCTCTTCCATATGATTCGTTGGCCCAACTCATCACCAGTTTAGGCCAGTCCATGGATAACCTACAAGCTAAGTCTTAGTGAGTTTGTCCATTGCCCTGTAAAGCATGATAAGTGTGCCTGTTGGAATATACAATACATGAATAAGAGAAAAGAGGTTAGTAAACAAATAATTCCGAGGTCGATGTGCTCAAAATGAGCCCTCATCGCCAAGATTTGAAATCCTTTGGCTCTTGCCCTAATGATAGGTCTTGATGGATTTTGATTCCTATCATCTTCTCGGGCCTCAAAAAGATTTGTCCTCAAATTTGACAGATCAAATGCAGTAGAGATTCTGTTTCTTCCTAGCAAGTCACCTGAAGAAGTATCACAGCAGAATCCCAAAATCTGAAATACCACAAAGGGGTGATTGTTTTCTCTCCTCCATTTCTAGGATGTATCTCATCTACAACACAAATAATGACCCATCATCCACTAAGGTCTCTCCTGCCTTAACCCATTCCATTGATATTGTTTCCTCCTTTTCTAACTCATCTATATGGCGTTGACCCTCATGACCCTCTAATGGATAGTCCGACTGCTCACGGCCATTTGAAACCTCTAAAGGTAGACACAACTATCTTTGAACAGTCTGGCTCTCTGATGATGGGCTCATCTGACTTTGACCCTTAGAAGTCTCCAATGGTTTACTTAACTACTCGTAAGCCTCTAGTACCTTTGAAGGTGAACACAACTGCTCCTGAACAGTTTGGTCCTCCAGTAGTCTACTCATCTGACTATGATCATCAGGATTCTCTGAAGGTTGGCACGTCTGTATTTGACAAATTTTGTACTCTAAGGATTATCTTGTGTCACTAGAAACCTCAAAAGCCTATGAAGATTTGATCATGTGGCTATGATCCTCAAGAATTTATGATGGTTGTTTTATTTGTAAAACCCAAAAACTTTAATTTTGTATAATAGTGGAATAATTGAAAGATTTTATTAAAAGCTTAAAAACACTCTTTGAATAAAGTTATAATAATAGGAATAAGCATATTAGAGGCAAGCCATAAGAAAATTTTGAGTAAATGAAGGAATAGAATAAAATCCTAGATTTAGGATTGTTAAATAGGAATTTTGAATGGATATTCACACTCGAAATAATTAAATTAGCTTAAGCATAAAAATGCATAATAAAATGTTAAAATATTAAATTTTATTGAGATCATCGCGCGAGTAAAAGTATACTAAGATTCTCTCAAAAACCTAATCTAATAAAGTATTAACTAATAATAATAATAATAATATATAGCATATATATATATATATGTGGGAGCGGTCGTGAAGGACCCACGATCATGCCAGCAAAACACAGCCAAAACCAAAAAAAAAAAAGGAAGAGAAAAGAGGGAAACAGAGAAGACTGACGCAGGGGACCACGAGAACGACGAAGAATCGGGAAAGAAAACAAAAAGGGAACTGATAAAAAAAAATCATAACTCGCACATACATCTCCAATCGACGATCCGAGACCACCCGCGTGTTCTTTGAGGTGAGTGTATTTAGTGTGATGATATGCTTTTTCCTAATTTTTTAGGTGAAGAGGGTTTCGGTTTGGGAATACTTAAGGATTATTTCAAGTAAAATGCCGACGAAATAAGACTGAGCTGAGTAGGACTCCGTGATGTGTTATATTGTAGTATATTGTTGATTTTGTATGTTTAATATGGACTTTGCTACATATATATATATATATATATATATATACTGTTTCGTGTACTGTGAACGTTGGTAGCTTATCCCCTGGAGCGAGTAGCAATATATATATATATATATAGATGTAATTCTTGGAATTGCTGGAGTCGTTTTGCTGTGCGAGCAAGATCCGTTAAAAAAAAAAAAAAAAACCTCGCCCGTGTCTTCCTTCCTCACGGAGGCTGAGCAATGGGTACATATACGTAAATATATGTGAGACGTTGAGGTGTCGTTCTTTTCCGAAGAGTGTATATCAGTGATTCATTGCTGGATTGTGTTGGACTGTTCCTCTTGTGTTGCTGTAAACAAGGACTAGCAGGTAGCAGAGGGTGTGATATATATATATATGTATATTCTTATGGGGAGGTGCTGCTGGCCGTGACCATGCAGTAGGAAGGGAAGGGGGAAAGGTTCACGTAACAGAGTTGTGATGTTTCTTTCCTCTCCACGGTGCTGTATGAGACATGGAAACTCGTCAACTTGTCTCATGTGTATATGTATATTGTGTGTATATATGTGTGGTCTGGCCAAGGCGTGAACAACTGCCCTTCTTCTTCTCAGCTGCCCCATGGATGTAGAGTGATGTTGCTGCAGTACGTAGTATATATATATATATATGTATACATAGTTATCATAGCTGGGATATTGGATGTTTGATTTTTTTTTTTTCTCTTCTTCCTCGTCCCCTGCTGTGTCCTTAATGTGTTGGCGTGAAGTTGCTGCTGTAGATGTTCACATATATGTATATATATGTATCTTGGCTAGGACGTTGTGTGGTTCATATTCCCTAGTCCTTCACCGATGCTTATCGATGGCATAGTTCCCCTCCCCTGTTTTAAGTAGCGTTAGGTGTGAATATATATACATATAACCAAAAAAAAAAAAAAAAATCCTGGTTGCTGCTCTGACCCGTGGTGCAAGGAGCTTGTACCTGGAGTTGTTTTGCCCTTCTTTTGCTGCTAATAAGTGACAGTAGGCCTATATATATACACATGATCGTGTGGAGAGTGTGCAACATTCCATCATCTTCTCTTTGCTGGCCATCCTTGCGCCTTGTTCTTGTTTTGTTGTTGTGGTGTGAAGCAATTTGAAATCGGGAATGGCAGAGTGCACTTCAAGGAGGTATGGAATGATACATTAGACGTAGGTGAAATAAGCTAGCTGGTCAAGAACGGGGGACTTGGAGAATTTACGTTATATGACGTCTTGCTAGATGATAGATGAGTTCATGTGTATATGAGGTATGATGAGAAGAGGAATAGACATCAGACTTAAAGATGTGATACATAAGATGAAATGGAAGAGAAATTCTAGGTTTCAATGATCCAAATCTTCTCGTAAATGTACGTATTTTATAGGTATATAAAAGTGAGATAGGAAGAGTGGTAGTACATGACCTCAATTACATCATGCATAACTCCTTCTAAGATGTATACGCCAAAGGAGGCATGTGAATCAAGTTCAACAACTAAATGCCTATGGTATTGATGTAGGCATATTCGTGGATAATATATGGAGTTCTAGTATAGAGAGGGAATGGGAAAAGAGGAGTGCAACGATGGAAGTTGTACTAGTGCTCCGTAGCTTATTAATATATTACACCTACTATATGTATGTTGTCTACTTGTTTGTATTAACTTATGCTTTGCTCCTAGAATGATTTCGTGTATGGCGATTGGTTATTCCCATGATTGTTGATTGCACTTATACTTGATTGTACGATCACCCTCAAAACTTTAATTAATTATGAGGTTTAATTAATAACCCGGCATACATCACACGAGACATTGCATAAGATTGAAGGCCATCACTGTCACGGGAGGCGCCGAAAGTGATCGGAGGATTGTTGTTCCGCCAAGTGCGAACTAAGTGATTAGGGGATTGTCGCACCATGATGGTTCCAAGTCCGACTCGTCCCTTAAGGGTATAATGCTCAGTGTATTGAGGCACCTGGAGCCTAAAACATTAAAGCTGAGACACAGTTTAATTAAGTGATAAGAATAATAAAGATGTGAGTAAGACCCGGGCACTGATGGTGGCTTCGGAATCCTCAACCCAAGGTCAAGGGGGGCATAAACCCTAGACTTCACATCGGTTACTGGAAGACCACGTGAGATGTTGCATTTATATGTTTGTTTATGCATAGCACTTGTTTGATAACTTGATTGAATTTTGTTGTGTGTGTTGCAACATTGAGAGATTGCACCCTATCTCACTAAGCTTTGGCTTACCCTCCTATAGATTTTGTCTTATAGGTAGGGACTACCTAAACTTCCTGATGAACTAAGGTGAGTAAACGTCGCATCACTAGGTGACATGGTCGTGAAAAGGGCGTGAAGCCTAGATAGAGATAAACATCATTAGAATGGACTTTTTGTAATTAATGAGAATGTGATCGAACAATTAATTTGTTCTTGGGTGTACTTGTAGTGGTGTAATGGGACCCATCTGAGGCCCTCTGATACTTCTGTATAATTAATTGTCTTATGAGCAGGGAATATTATTACTTTGATAATCAGGTCATGATTGGTGATGAGACGCTTCGCGGTTGCTTAACAAGGGAGTTAAGCGATTGTGGCGGGTTGTCATGAGAGGCCCTTAGAGCGGGGCGTGACATTATTTGTCTTTGCATCTTCTGGACCTCTGATGGTGACATAGGTTTCAATACTATACGTTTACCATCCTATTGGAACATATAAGTATTTCTATACCCATCATGTAACACCATCCTGTCATACAGCCTTAACCTACTAAGCAATATATAGGATGTACACATAAGAATAATATCACATTCAAGTTCATCACAGTACTTGTCTCTTATACTAAAGGGTACCCTAGCCTTTTAGGTCACACAAAGACCATCCTAATCATTTAACCAATGTAATGTATAGGGTTTAGAATGTGGGATAGTTTTTAAGTTTCAACTTCGATACTAATGATGCAGCTACAACATTAGTACAACTACCATCATTAACAATAATTACACACAAGTTTCCTTGTACCCTACAAGAAGTATGGAACAAGTTTTCTCTTTATCTATCATCAATGGTTGGATAGGAAGTCACTACTTGATGTACTAAAGTAGTAGAAGTATGCACATCATGTGACATGGTTATTAACTAACTTCAACAAGTTAACAACACACTTCACTACAAGCACCACAACAACACACCCTTACATACCCTTATATACCCACGGTGCTCACACTCAACTAATACAAGAAATGCTTATTGTTACTTCAAATTAAAGTCAAGTGAAATAATTGAAGCACAAATAAATAATTCTTAGTACTTCAAGTAAGGTTAAATAAATGAAGTATACATAATTATTTCTAAGTAGTTAAGAATTAAATTCAACTACAAGTGTTAAGTAATAAGTTCAATTACTTTCACACTTTAATTATTTTATTTGAATTCAAATTCCACTACTCAACTTTCCTTTTCTTGCTTTGGTTTCACACCAATTACTTTAAAATGGGCAGCACCTCAATACATACAAAAATACACAACTTCACTGCTACACTACTCCCTTACTCTTGGTTCCACACAATTCACGCCACCAATCAACACCTCTCTATATAACACACAAAACATTATGCCAAAAATACACAAATCCTTTACTAAATTTACAAAACACAACACCACATACACACACCTTTTATATAAGTTGTAGAACACACATATACACTCTTCCACACTTGAATTTCTCCACTTCTATACAAGTTTCAAACCACAACTCACAACAAAGGCAGCTCAAATTCAAATTCAAAGTGAGTTCACTAATTGCAATATTCTACAAATGGTAAGGAGCCACTTTCAAATTCAAAAGAACACACAATTACTTTTATCACTTAATGTGTGTTTCGAAATTTAAATAACTTCTTTAACCCACACACTCACTTTTGAAAATGTACACTAAGCCCCCTTTATGTCTGAATCACTCCAAGCAAAAATACACCTCCACTTCTTCACAATTGAAGCAACTTCAAGTTATAACTTTTGAATTAAAAGATGTGCTACTACTCTTTTTCTTTTTACATAAAATTATCAATCAAATGGAGCTTTAACAAGACCTTAAAAATCTCTTCAACAAGCAGCAAGTTCAACTCCTTAAGCAACATAATTATGCTACTTCAAGCAATAACATCAAACAATTCAAATTTTCACTTTCAATTTCGAAATCAAGATGTAAGCTCAAGAACCCTAAATTTCCGAAATCAAAATTCAAATAACCCCTTCTCACAACCACAAGCTCTAATACCAAAAGATGATGTGCTTAAAATCAATATTAAGCACATGCAATTGGAACAAATTATAAACCTCAAGGCATTTGTTCAATCTTAGTTCAAAACTACTAGAATTTACATGAACCCTAATGGAGAGCAATGAAATCTGAATGCTCTAACTTTCAAATTAACAATTCCACAATGATAAAATCCTTCAACCAACATTAAACACAAATAATGTCACATGAATTACGTAACAAACAACAACAACCAATTCAAAGATCCACTTTCCCAACAAAGTGATCCACGGTTCAAATGAGGCTAAATTGAAGGTTAAAACTCAAAGGCTAAAACCAATCAATTGAAGCAACAAGAATTTGATTACAAATGCAATCAAAATTTGGTTAATACACTTCCAAATCAACCCTAGATACTACTCACTAGAGAAGAAAGGAAAATCGCAACAAGGTAAATTTGATATTACTCACAAATTAGCCTTGGAGCCACTCACCACAACCTCAAATTGGGATTTGAAATTGATAAGAACAATTTGAATTAGGAAAACCCTAACCCTCACACGTAAAGTGTTTGTTCTTTTATTAAAAATTTGGATAACCCTCTCAAAACCCTACTTAAGCAAGTATTTACACTTGCTCCCTTTAGAGTTAAAAAGTCCATAAAATTACAACTATGCCACTTTTAGGGTGGTCGGTCCTAAAACTCAATTACAACTAAATAAAAAGTGTCCCAAAAGCTTACACATAAATAGTCTAAATAAATAATTACAAATAAAAATAGTCTTCATCATGCTAGCTCTTCCATATGATTCGTCCGCCCTGCTCATCGTCGATTTAGGTCGGTCTATGGATAACCCACAAGCTAAGTCTTAGTGAGTTTGTCCATCACCCTATAAAGCATGATAAGTGTACCTGTTGGAATATACAATACATGAATAAGAGAAAAGAGGTTAGTAAACAAATAATTTTGGGGTCGATGTGCTCAAAATGGGCCCTCATCACCAAGATTTGAAATCCTTTAGCTCTTGCTCTAATGATAGGTCTTGACGGATTTTGATTCCTATCATACCCTTAATTCTGAAAATGACACAAGAAATACACTTCCTACTTCCCTTCCCTTCACAGCAAATTCAAAAACAAAGGGACTACAACAAGATCTCCACTTCTACTTCAACAATCAACAAATATGACTCAACAAAACCGAAATCAAGTACTTCAATTCCACCTCAACACTTTGGATTGATAAGTAAAAATTCAAGAACCCTAATTCCCCAAATCAACAATCACAAAATCCCTTCTCAAAAAACCAATGCTTTGATACCAAAAAGATGATCTACCTACAATTTGATTGCATGAATACCAAACCAATTCCCAAAAAATGTGTGACACCAACAAGTACTTAAACCCTAAATTCCAAATGATATTTATGTAATTTACAATGAAAATCAATTATACTACCAAAACAAGTCGAATGAACAACTCAATAGAGTTCAATTTCCAACTAAAATGGCATGAACCTTAGGTTAGATATAGAACCCTAATTGGTGTAAAATATAAACACAACAAGAACAAATCTAATCACTCACTAGATATGACACACTAGTAATAACTGGATTCAAATTAAGAAATTTGATATTACTCACGAATTCTTAAGTCAATCTCGCCACAATTCCACACATGAAATTGATAAGAGATGAGATTTTCATGCAAGGACTCTCCTTACGGCAAAGTGTTTGATATTTTCGAAATGTCAAAAGTCCCCTACAAACCCTAGTTAGCAAGTATTTATACTTGCAATTAGGGTTAAAATGTCCATAAAATTACACATATGCCACTGAGTGGCCGATTTTAACAACAAAATACAAATAAATCATAAGTCCAAAAAATGAGTAAAAAGTGGCTGGTTTAATAATGAAAATACAAGTACAAAAGATGGTCTTCAAATGACTGGTTCTTTAAGTCAATTGAGCACATTGTGGACCGTTGGATGTGAGTCCAAGGATGTTCCCAATTTGATCATCAATGCATGTTATTTAGCCATCCCGTAAAGACTGATCAATGTACATCCAAATCAGGTTCCCTTACTATTGGGACTGCAGGGTAGATTCCCATCACATATACTAACTTAAGCAAATGCAAAACAACACACAAGTTACACGTACATTGAATCCTAGCCTTAAGCACTTCCCGATCTTAGACTTAATCTAATTGGAAATCCGTACACATCAATAAGCTCTTATTGGTATTCAATCTAAGATCAATATCATTATTAATTTTCTTAATCCTATTCATTTAATTTCTTTAAGGACTTACTAGCTATTTAGATTACGTGAAAATTAGTTTAATTTGAAGTTAAATAAATATGTAATTACTTTATACTTTATTCAACACGGCCATGTTGGAGACCGTATTACATAACACAGCAGGAGCACGACCATGTTAGGGGTCATATATCTTTCAATGTAAAACTTAGTTTCAACACGATTGGAACACGATCGTGTTAAGAGGTTGTGTTCTTCTTCATTCAACACAGTCTAAACACAACCGTGTTACCTTTGACTCAACATGGTCGAAACATAACTGTGTGTCTCTCGGTGCAACTTTCACACTTAATACGGTCTAAACATGACCGTGTTAGAAGGTTGTGTTACCCTTAACTTAACACGGTTGAAACACGACCATATTGGGAGGCCGTGTATCTCTCGTTGTACCTTTTGGTTTCAATACAGTCAAAACATGACCGTGTTGGTAGGTCGTGTTACCCTCGGCAATCTCCATGAACCTTAATTCTTTTACTTCAATTTCTCCAAAACTTAATCCTATATATTCCTAAGTTCATTATATCTCTAAAACATGTAATTACAATTAAATTACATAGATTTGCATACTTACATCAAATTTCTTAAGAGTTGAATCCTTAAACCTTTTAAGTCTTTTCTCCATTACACCATTCTTGATCTTTGAATCCTGATACATACATTATACCAATGAGTTCCAAATCTACTAACCAAAATCAAAACTTATATAGGATTTCTGATAGGAATCAAAATCCTACAGGACCTATCACTAAAGCAAGAGCTAAAGGGTTACAAAATTTGGTGATAAGGGTCCTCTTTGAATAAACCGACCTCGAAAATATTAGTATACTAACTTCTTTTCTATTACTTATTTATTGTGCATTCTAGCAAGTATACTAGTGGGTTTTTACAGAGTGATGGATAAACTTACTAAAGCTCAGCTTATGAGTTATTCATGGGCCGACATAAACTGAAGAAGAACTGGTTCAACAAATTGTTCGCTTGAATTGAAGAAGCGGTCACTTGAAGAACATTGTACTTGTAATTGTTGTTTTGAGAACCGGTCATTTCATTTAGCAATTGTAGTTTCTTTTCTTGGAACCGGCCACCTAAGTGGCTTATTTGTAATTTTTATGTTGTTTTTACCTTAATTGGAGCAAGTATAAATACTTGTTAACAAGGGTTTTTTAGGGACCTTTTGGACCTTTTGAACAAACACATATTGTTGCCGTGAGAGTGAGTGAGTCCTCTTGCTAGTACACACACTCTTATCAATTTCTAATAAATTGTGGTGAGTGAGGCTTGGAATTCTTGTGAGTAGTATCAAGAACTTCTATGTTGCTTCCTTTTTATTACTAGTGTGTAATATATAGTGATAATAGGTTGTTTTCCATTCATTTGTTGTTTACGCTAATTAAGGTTCATATTGCTTCAATTTTATAAGATTGGAATTGCATGTCATATGTAACTTGATTGGTATTCGAATCCTTTGTGTTGCTTACAAATTGATTCACGCAATTTGGGTTATATTACACTAGGCATCACGCCATTTGTGAGTCCATTTTGTGGATTTGTTTAATTGATTCTACAACTGTTATTGTGTACATGTGCTTGCACTTTTGAGCACATCAATTTCTTACCTTTCTTCTTTAGGGTTCTTAACAAGAGCATCTCCTCCTTTTCCTACTTGTCACTGTATGGTTACTAATAGAGTGAAAAGAGAAGACCTAAGGTTATTATAGAGTATTTATACTTTAATCGTGAAAAGATATATTTGTCCCTTAAATATTCTAAAATTCTCGTCCTCATCCTTTGTTCTTTATGACAACATATATATTTTAAAATAAATAAATAACTAAAATTTTCAAATATTACATTCTCCCCCCTATAAAAACTTTTGTCCTTGAAAGTACTTGATTCTAGAAGAGTTTTGGATACTTCTTCCTCATTTCTACTTCTAGTTCCCATGTTGCTTCCCTTTTCGTTTGGTTTGTCCATTGTACTTTAACATAAGGGATTGTTTTCCATCTTAGCACCAATTCTTTAGTGTATAGAATTCTAGTTAGCCTTTCCAAAGATGTCAAATTTGTCTATAAATTCAGTAGTTCCAAAGCCACTATCTGATCCAGATCGGGTACATACTTTCTTAGCATGGATATATGGAATACATCATGTACCCTAGCCAAATTTGGTGGAAGAGCTAACCTATAAGCTACTGTGCCTATTCTTTCCAAGATCTTAAATGGGCTTATATACCTTAGGTTTAGCTTTCCCCTCAACCCGAATCTAGTCACTCCCTTTATTGGAGAAATCCTCAATAATACCTTATCTCCCACTTGAAATTCTAAAGGTCATATTCTCTTATCTGCATAGCTCTTTTGTCGTGATTGAGCTGTTTATATTCTCAGCTTAATTAGTTTCACTTTGTCTACCACTTCTTGTACTAACTCCAACCTCATCATCTGTCTTTTTCCCACTTCGTCCCAATGTAGTGGGGATCTGCACCTTCTCCTATAAAGAGCTTCATATGGTGCCATCTAGATGGTCGCCTGGTAACTGTTATTATAGGCAAACTCTACTAGAGGTATATGCTCATTCCAATTCCCTCCAAAATCTAATGTATATGCCTTTAGTAAATCTTCTAATAATTGTATGGTCCTTTTAGACTGACCATCTGTTTATGGGTGGAATGTTATACTAAATTGTAGTTTGGTGCCCAATGCTTTGTGTGGATTGTTCTAAAATCTACTCACAAACCTTGTGTCTCTATCAGAAGTGATTGTCACTAGCACCTCATGCAATCTGACTATCTCCTGTATGTATACCTAAGCCAGTTTCTCCAATTTGTATCCTACTCTGATATGTATAAAATGAGTAGACTTGTTCAATCTATCTACTATAACCTAAACTGCATCCTGCTTCTCCCTGAAACAAAGTCCATTGTCACATGCTCCCATTTCCACTTTGGTACTATAAGAGGCTATAATTCTCTAGCTGGTCTCTGATGTTCTATTCTAATCTGCTGGCATATGAGGCATCTAGCTACATATTTAGCTATTTCTCTCTTCATGCTTCTCTACCAGTAATAGCTCTTCACGTCTTCGTACATTTTAATACTTCCAGGATGTATTATGTAGGTGGAGTGATGTGCCTTTTTCATTATCTCTCTCTTTAATTTTGTATCATTTGGCACACATAGCCTCGTTTTCTACCTTAAGGTCCCTTCTACATCTAAGTTGAATTCTAGTACCTTACCTTGTTCTATTCTACTCTTAACCTCTTGAATGCCCTTATCTCCCATCTGACCAGTTTTAATCCTATCCATTATAGTTGGCTAAATCTTTAAAGTAGCTATTCTTGCTCTTACTTCTTATGTTAAAACTTCTAGCTCCAATTGGTGCATGTCTTCTAACAACTCTTTCTGTGAAGTGATGAGAGTGGCTACATTGCCCTATTTCTTTTTGCTAAGGGTATCTACCACCACATTGGCTTTTCCTAGATGGTATTGTATTTCCAAATCGTAATCTTTTATTAACTCCAACCATCTCCTCTATCTCATGTCCAGTTCTTTTTGCATAAATATATACCTTGGGCTTCTATGGTTAGTGAAGATTTTGCACCTTTCTCTATATAAGTAATGTCTCCATAGTTTCATAGCTAGCATTACAACTGCTAATTCCAAGTTGTGAGTTAGGTAGTTCTTTTCATACGACTTCAATTTTCGAGATGCATATGTTATTACTTGACCACCTTGCATCAATACACACCCCAACCCTTGAATTGAGGCATCGCTATACACTATAAACTTTTCTTCACTCTTGGGCAAAGTCAAAGTTAGCGCCGACACCAGTTTCTCTTTGAGCATCTGAAAATTGGCTTCACATCTATCATCCCATTCGAATTTCACATTTTTCTTTGTCAATTTGGTGAGAGGAGTTGCTATTTTAGAAAACTCTTCTACAAATCTCTTGTAGTAGCCTGCTAGCCCCAAGAAGCTTCTTACCTCTGTAACTGTTTTTGGTCTATGCCAGTCCACTATCGCTTTCACCTTTTCTGGGTCCACAGATATCCCATCCCTATTAACCATATGATCTAAAAGGACTACTTCTTCTAGCCAAAAATCACATTTACTGAATTTGGCATATAATTTCTCATCTTATAATCTGCCCAATACCAGTCTCAAGTGTTCTTTATGCTCTTCTGTAATTTTAAAGTATATCAGGATATCGTCTATAAAGACGATTATAAACTTATCTAGGAAATCTCTGAGTACTTTGTTCATTAAATCCATGAATGCAACTAGTGCATTCGTTAGTCCAAAAGGCATCACCAGAAACTTATAGTGTCTATATCTAGTCCTAAATGTTGTTTTCTAAATGTCCTCTTCTTTGATTCTTAATTGATGGTAGCCTAATCTCAAGTCTACTTTGGAGAGCACCTAAGCTCCCTGCTACTAATCAAACAGGTCATCTAGCTTAGGAAGAGGATATTTGTTCTTGATTGTGACCTTGTTTAACTCCTTGTAGTCTATACAGAGTCTCATGCTTCCATCTTTCTTCTTCACAAACAGGACTGGTGCACCCTAAGGAGAGACACTAGGTCTTATAAAATCCTTTTTTTGTAGCTCCTGTAATTGTTTCCTTAATTCTTCCAATTCTACTGGTGCCATCCTGTAGACCAATTTTGATATGGGTACTATACCCTATATTAAGTCGATGTTAAATTCTATTTCCTTAGTTGGGGGTAAACCGGGAAGATTTTCTAGAAACACATCAAGAAATTCCCTCACTATCGTTACTTCTTCCATCCTAACTTTTTCACTAGCTTCAACAGATATGGTTGCCAGTACACTCTTTTCCCACATCTTATAAGCAGGTAATCTAGTGGGTCTTTACACTTTAAGCTTGTATTCAAAATATCCATCCCTAGGTGTATTAAACTATACCATCATGTTATGGCAGTCAATTGTGGTATGATATTTTGATAGCCAGTCGGCATCCAAAATAATGTCAAACTCTATCTTCTCTAATATTAGGAGGTCTGTTGGTATCATCATACTATGTATTTCTATTCTCACTCCTCTGCATATCCTACTTATTCTTCCTCTTAGTCCTAAAGGAGTACTAACAACCAATCAATCATTCATATTTTCAACATCCAAAGCACATGCACAGAAAAAATTGTCAGACATATAGGACACAAACGCACTAGTATCAAATAGCACATATGCATTGCAGGAGTATATTGGAAGCATACCTGCAATGTTGTCCGCATCTAGGATATCCCGATGCTGTTGCTGATGAATGGCAAACACCCTAGTAGGAACTCTTTATCTAAGACCTCTTGCTTGTGGTCTACCTCCCTATCCTCTTATTGGAGATCTAATTGCCTATTGAATTGGCCATCTTGGTTTCTGATTTATCCCTAAAGAGAGTTGATTGCTTTGTGTCCCCTCTGGTTGCACATATGATAGAAGATTAGGGGAACTAACCTTTCAGTGCAATGTCTGCTAATGTGCCCAGTCTTCCCACAAGAGAAACATGCCCCATCTGGCCATCTACACTTTCTTAACTCATAAAGTCTGTAACATCTAGGACATTTAGCATTTGTGCTTGTTACAGTGAGAGCTGAGGGCATTTGCTTGATTTAGAGAGGAGGGGCTACAGCTCTAAGTGTTTTGCTTTGTAGCAAGTGGTGTCTTTTACCTTTATCTTATCCTATTCCACTAGAGGCAAGTCTTTTTCCTAAAGCTATTCCTACTCTGCGGCTCCTCTGTTCTTCTATAATTTTCTTATTCTGCTCAAGGTACTTCACTTTATCTACCATTTCAACATATGTATTTAGCTAAAAGGTCCCTACTGCAAGTTATAGGTCCAATTCCAATCCTCTAAAGAACCTTCTAGCTTAGGACCTATCATCATTGTGAACATTTTTAGGAAGGAACTGAATGAGGCGATTCAGCTCTATCGCATACTCTTTAACTATTCGGTTCCCCTATTTTACAGTTGTAGTATTCATTCTTCATTTTGTCTCTAGAGCTACTGGGGAAATATCTCTAATAAAATAACTCCTTAAACACCGCCCAATTCATACACTCCTCTGCAAATCTAAGGATCGAAGTCTACCATTTTGTTGTAGTTCCCTTCAGCATGAATGCAACATAATTCACCTTCCTATCTTCTGGTATTTAGAAGGCAGCAAAGGTCTTCTCAATTTCCTATACCCAATCCTCAGCCTCAATTGGGTTATCCACTTTAGGGTTAAATTCCTTAGCCACTCTTATGAACCTATCAAAGTTGATGGGTTTGTTAGCATTCCTATGTTGTAGGACATTAGGGGCTTAGTGTTGTTGTGCCAATAATCCCACCAGGTGGTTCATAGTCTGTAGTAGTTGCACTGTCTCTTCAGCCATTTGACCTCTTTCCCCTTATGGCTATAGGTTCTGAGTTTCCTCCTCATTAGGGTTATCACGCCTAGCACTCCTTCAAGTTCCTGATCTAATCATTCTTCGTAGAGGCATTCTATTTAAGAAGAGACAACCGGATCTACTTATGTTAGTATCAGTCATGGTTAGTTTCATAGTGTGGAAGTATATACACATATACCACTACACATGAGTCTATTCATACATAAAGCTTAGTGGTTAGAAGAATACAAATAAAGTAATAATATAAGAAAATAATTACATAATTAAGTAAATATCCCATATTTTTCCCATTCTCTTCATGTCTCACTATCTTACAGGTCCAGTACTTAATCCTTCTAAAGATCATATCTTAGACTCTATTGTTTAAAACTTATGTCTATTGATCATCACTTAGTGCTAAAGATCATTACCTAAGCTCTCCAGGATCAACAACCTATGCTTTATAGATCAAAACTTAATTCATAAGGATCATAAACCTATTCTCTATAGATTCAAACTTAAGTCTCTAAAGATCATAAAACCTAGAGCTCTAACACCACTTAAGCTGTAACGCCCCGAAACCCGAGCCACGCTACTACCCTCCACGTGTCCTTATCTCATAAGAACACATTAAGGCTCTAAATCAACTCTGATACACTTTAACCTATAATTCCTATACAAAAGTATTTCATATATCCTCAAAATTCAAATAATAACTTAAACCATATCGAACATCTAACGCAGCAAAAGTCATTGAACACAAAAATAACATCCCTGAAAAAATTACTGTCTATCACAGCTAAATAACATAATCCTCTAAATCTTAATCACCATAATAATAATGTTAATCTTCATTTTCCTCTCTCTATGGCTCGCCCAAACCCAAGTCATCTTCTAGGTTCTCATCTCCCTCAACACCTGCATCTAAAAATAAGTTCCCTGAAGGGTGAGCTAATGCTCAGTACGTATAACACAAACACACACGCATGAACAACATAAACAAGTGTCACACACATTATGTAATACTTAAACACAAATAACCATTTCATATGACAATTTATGTCCACAAGCAATAACAAGGCACTCATGACTCCCTTAACACACTAGAGCATGATTTAGTGATGGGAACTACTACTATAGGCCCCAGACCTATGATCCCATAATCTTTAAACTTGGTGATGGGAACTGCCACTATGGCCCCTTACCCATGTACACATAAACCTTAAACTTGGTAATGGGAACTACCGCTACAGGCCACACACCCATGTCCACTTAAACCTTAAACTTGGTGATGGAAACTGCTACTACGAGCTCCACACCCGTATACACTTAAACCTGGTGATGGGAACTACCACTACGGGCCCTACACCCATGTACACTTAACCACTTAATCAACATTTAGCTTAGATCATTTCCAAGCACGACTTCACTAGGGACAACGTCACATAAGGATCATTGGGGTGCTCTATAGGGATCTGCCACTATGGGCCCTTAGGTCGAGCCAAGCACATACAGCATATAACTTAAACACTTAAGCCAAATCATTCAACTTAATCAATTTCAACACATATACTAACTTAAGCAAATGTAGAACAGCATACAAATTACACATACATTAAATCCTAGCCTTAAGCACTTCCCGATCTTGGACTTAATCTAATTGGAAATCTATACACATTAACAAGCTCTTCTTAGTATTTAATCTAAGATCAATATCATTCTTAATTTTCTTAATCCTATTTATTTAATTTCTCTAAGGTCTTACTAGCTATCTAGGTTGCGTGGAAATTAGTTTAATTTGAAGTTAAATAAATATGTAATTACTTTATACATTATTCAACATGGCCATGTTGGGGACCGTGTTGCTCAATATGATGGAAGCACAACTGTGTTAGGGGTTGTATATCTTTTGATGTAAAACTTGGTTTCAATACAGTTGGAATACGATCGTGTTGGGAAGTCATATTCTTCTTCATTTAACATGGTCTAAACGCTGCCGTGTTAGGAGGCCATGTTACCCTTGACTTAACACAGTCAAAACACAACCATTTTAAGAGGCCATATATCTCTCGGTGCAACTTTCACACTCAACATGGTCTAAACATGACCGTGTTGGGAGGTCGTGTTACCCTTAACTCAACACGGTCGAAACATGACCATATTGGGAGGCCGTGTATCGCTCAATGTACCTTTTGATTTCAACATGGTTGAAACATGACCTTGTTGGGAGGCTGTATATCTCTCGGTGTACCTTTCAATTTTAACATGGTCAAAACACAACCGTGTTTATAGGCTGTGTTACCTTCGGTAATCTCCATAAACCCTTATTCTTTTACTTCAATTTCTCTAAAACTCAATCATATATATTCCTAAGCTCAATTATATCTCTAAAACATGTAATTACAATTAAATTACATAGATTTGCATTCTTACATCAAATTTCTTACAAGTTAAATCCTTAAACCTTTTAAGTCTTTTCTTCATTACACCCTTCTCGATTTTTGAATCCCGATACATACATTATACCAATGAGTTCCAAATCTACTAACCAAAATCGAAACTTGTATAGGATTCTTTACCTTTCGTCTTTAAGGTTCTTGACAAGTGCGTCTCCTCCTTTTCCTACTTGTCACTGTGTGGTTATTGATAGAGTGAAAAGAGGAGACCTAGGATTATTAAAGAGTATTTATACTCTAATCGTGAAAAGACATATTTGTCCTTTGAATATTCTAAAATTCCCGTCCTCGTACTTTGTTCTTTATGGCAATATATATTTTAGAATAAATAAATAACTAAAATTTTCAGGTATTAAAATTACAAAATCTTTAAGTAATTTTTTAGTTGTTAACTAAGTGATACGAAATTTAGGATGCTCTGATACCTAATGATACGAATTGGTATGCTCTGATACCAAATGTTACGAATTGGTATGAAATCAAATGATACGCAATCCTTCCACGTAAATGAAATCTCTAATAACAATCAAATGTTACAAATTTTTAGGGTTTTTTTGGATTTGGTACTAATGAAATAAAAAGAAAGGATATGGACAAAATCACCAATCTATAGATGCCAAGATTGATAAAATTAAACTGATTTGCAATCAAATCATAGAACGATAGAGTCCACATTCTATAAATCAATCACTAAGGTTAAAGAATTCTAAGAATTCAATAACGATGTTCGCCACAAATTCTATAAAGACCAAGAATTTGATAAGAACAATTAGAATATAGGGAAATCAAATTCTCAATATTCAAGAATCTCCAAAGAGGATTCACACACACTCAAAGTGTTTTTGTTTTGAACCAAAAAAATAACATTCCCCTCAAAATAACCTAAGGACATATTAATAAAAATAGTGCGAGGCCATTCAAGGCCGGCCAAAGGCCAGCGGCCTAAATATAAGCCGGCGTCAAAGGTCGACGGCCTATACATAAGCCGGCACTAAGGCCGGTGGCCTTGAAGTTAATTCAGTCGGCCGTTATTCAAGGCCGGCTTAAGGCTAGCTGAACTTCGCCTTGTGTTCTCCCGATGCTTATGTCCTCCCTTTTTGGACCTCGTGCTGCTACCTATAGCTCGGATTGACTTTGATTTCTTTGGTGCTCGTATCTTAGCTCTTGGAATCGTATCATTCCCTCCATGTTGAAAAAGATTCGACCTTGAATCTGTATCGTCCATCTTGCTAGTCCACATAAATAAACTCCTCTTTCCCTTGGGCTTCTTAAGGCAAATCAACCTTGTTTGTTGTATCTCAATTGGACTCATAGGAAGAAGCTTGTATGCCTTGTCCTGTTGCTAAATGGTATACTCATTGGTGTATCCATCATACTTAGCTCTAAGATCATATTGCCAAGGTCTTCCAAGAATCAAGTGTGTAGCTTCCATGGGAACTACATCACAAACAATCTCGTCAGTATATTCACCAATAATTAATGGAACACGAACCTGTTTATGTACATGAATAGCTCCATGTGGACTCAACCAATGAAGTGCATAAGGTCTTGGATGCTGCTCCACCTATAAACCCAACTTAGTAACCCAGCTTGCTGAAGCAACATTAGTGCAACTGCCTATGTCAACCACAATCAAACAAGTCTTCCCTTGCACCATGCCTTGAATATGAAATACATTTGCTCTCTGATTAGGAACAGCTTCATCCTGCTTAACCATTAACAAATCTCCTTGTACTGGATGTGCTATAATGTCTTCATCTTCCTCTTTTGCCTCAGTACCCTTCTGTTTTTCTTCCTCACTCTCGACTATGTCACCCTTTATGACCATAACCCTTTTATTAGGACCTTGAGAAGCAATATGGCTAAGTCCTAAACACTTAAAACATTTTATATCCCTGCTCTTCTTTTGTTGTGTTTGGTCAACAACCTCACCAACAATTGCTTTTCCTTTTTCCTTCCTTTCCTTCTCCCTCTCACCATCATCTGACTTATGGTGGTGATATGATTTCTAATCCCGCTTGTGCTGATGCCGCTCAACCCAACTGGCTAATATAATCACATCCTCTAGAGTCTGATAATGCTGGAGTTCCACTACATTAGCAATGTCCATCTTCAACCCATTGATGAAACGAGCTATGGATTCATTTGATGATTCCTTAATATAACACCTTGCCATTAGTGTCTGAAAGTCCTTTACTTACTCTTCTATGCTTTTCTTACCCTGCCTCAAGGATTGCAACTCCATCAGCATCTATTGTTTATAGTAATCTAGCTTAAATCTGCGTCTCATCAATCTTTTCATCAAAGCCCATGAACGCACTTTCTCCTCATCCGCCTTACGTCTCTCAGTTTGCAGTTTATCCCACCACAAACTAGCATATTCAGAGAATGCTAAAGACGCCATCTTCACCTTCATGCGCTCATCCCACTCATAGCAGTCAAACACCTTCTCAACCCGTGGCACCTAGTCTAGGAATTCCTCTGGTTTACTACTACTAGTGAAAGGTGGAATTTTCAGCTTTATGTTTTTAATCCCCTTACGCCTGTCATCATTGTTTCCTCTCCTATTCCTTTCACTACCGGCATCAGATTCACCACTAGAATGTCTCCTCCTAATTCCTGCACCACTATGGCTTCTTCTATCCCTAACCTCCAATCTCTCCATAATCAATCTAATATTTTCTTGGATTTGATTGAACTCTGCCCTAGTCACAACCTCACCCCTATTATCAGCATTATTCCCATTGTTGTTGTTATTAACACTTCCATGCGATGACATCTCTACCAATCAAAATTCAGCAATAGAAATTCACAAAACCCCAATTCTCACCAACAGCCCAAAACACCAATTCAATACCCAACAATCAAATTCACAGCAATACTTATCAAAATAAATTCCCAAATTTTCCAACCAACGACAGTATTGAATTAAAACTACAATTGAGTTGAGATTCAACAGCCTTACCGATTTAACCCGCGTCGATTCACAAATCCACCAACCTTCGCTCCTTACGAATCCTTCTGGCTCTAATTTAACCCGAGCTCGATTCACCTTAGCTTTGATACCAAATGATACGAAATTTGGGATGCTTTGATACCAAATGATACGAATTGGTATGCTCTGATACCAAATGTTACGAATTGGTATGAAATCAAATGATACGCAATCTTTCCACGTAAATGAACTCTCTAATAACAATCAAATGTTACAAATTTTTAGGGTTTTTCTGGATTTGGTACTAATGAAATAAAAAGAAAGGATATGGACAAAATCACCAATCTATAGATGCCAAGATTGATAAAATTAAATTGATTCGCAATCAAATCATAGAACGATAGAGTCCGTGTTCTATAAATCAATCACTAAGGTTAAAGAATTCTAAGAATTCAATAACGATGTTCGCCACAAATTCTATAGGGACCAAGAATTTGATAAGAACAATTAGAATATAAGGAAATCAAATTCTCAATATTCAAGAATCTCCAAAGAGGATTCACACACACTCAAAGTGTTTTTGTTTTCAACCAAAAAAATAACATTCCCATCGAAATAACCTGAAGACGACTATTTATATCATCCTAAAAGTAACCTAAAGACATATTAATAAAAATATTGCGAGGCCATTCAAGGCCAGCTTAAGGCCCACGGCCTAAATACAAGCCGGCATCAAAGGCTGACGACCTATACATAAGCCGGCACCAAGGCCGGCGGCCTTGAAGTTAATTCGGCCGGCCTTTATTTAAGGCCGGCTTAAGGCTAGCCAAACTTCGCCTTGTGTCCTCCCGACGCTTATGTCCTCCCTTTTTGGATCCCGTGCTGCCACTTATAGCTCGGATTGACTTCGATTTCTTTGGTGCTCGTATCTTAGCTCTTGGAATTGTATCACTAAGTTTCTAATGAGAGCCATGATGGGAGCCAAGCCAGAAGATGGAATGTGGATCCTCTTGAAGTGCCACCTGGACCGATCACAAGAACTCGAGCGAAACGATTCAAGTAAGCACTTAACGGGTTGATAAAGGATGTCCACGAAGCCAGAAAGGATTGGAGCAACCATGAAGCCGGAAAGTATTGGAACAACCATGAGAATGCCCTTACTCTTGTACAAGTCATAACGGATACGGGTTGAAGGGGGCGTGTCTTTACGAGGCACGGCCGTGTAGTGAGTCTGGAGGCTCCACAGAAACATACATGGTCGTATACATGGTTCAAAGGCACGGCCGTGTATGGTGTCAAGAATATCTACAGAAACATACACTTCTAGAAAGGCATGGCCGTGTATACACTCTACGCCGGCTCTAACGCCGCCGACCTTTAATTCCCTGTTTTGTTATTTTTTCGCAACTTAATGATGTTATGTCGTTTTGGGCTTTTATTATTACGAATTGTAAATCCTACTATAAAGCTTCTAGGGTTGAGAACAGAAATATAAAACATATAAGGTTGAATAACATATTTGAGAGAATTCCTCTCTTGGTTCTTTAAAGAACTTCTCTTGAACTTATCGGATTTTCTTTCGTGGCGTTCATCCCGACTTATCAATTGGTCTTTCATCCCGATTGTGGTGTCCACATAATATACCAAGGTTCTTGCCTCACTTATAGGCAACGGGTCATGGTTTCCACTCGATTGTTTGGCATCTTAGGTAGCAATTCCGAATGTATTGGTATTGGGTTTCGTCACACGTGAGCGTGGTTCGTATCAGTTTCACTCATAGTTTCGCATATTCTTAATACTGCAAAACTACAAAATTGTATTTCGGCATGATAAGATATAATCAAGAGTAGTTTAGTGATTGTTTACAAATTTTTCTCCTATTCGATCTAGGCTTATAAGATTATAGATTCAAAAAATATTCTACAACTGACTCGAAATATTTACTAGATTATTTACTTTTAAATGTATGTTATTTTTACTATACGATATTAAAGTCCATTAGAAATATTCCCACTCGCTCTAAAAATTTAAATCTTCATTCTTTATTCTACCTCATTTATCTCTAGAACCTTAAGACTTATCCATTTTAGTGTAATTAAGTTGAGATAATGGGGGAGATTTAATGGATTTTATGTTAGTTGAAGCTTGTATTAAGACAAGTACTCTTGTCTTTCTCTCTCTATAGCCTTGCCTTCCTAGGTTTATTTGATGCAGTGTGAAGTGAAAAACACAAAGGATAGGGGAAACATGTAATATTCAATGATAATCAATAATCATCCTTGATTGCACTATCTAATAAGTATTTATAGACTAGAAACCCTAAAACCATTAAGGAAATATAATAAAATAAATAAATAATTAAATCAATTAAACTAAACTTTCTCAATCTAGACAAAAATTCTTTGATGCTCTAGCACGCAATGGAAATGTATGAATTTGATGTTGAAAACGTACCTAAATGGCAAAAATATTTCCTCTATCTCAAAGTAAACTAAAATTAATTTTTATTGGCATATTACAGGCCTAGTATCTCTTCAGAGGAAAAAGTAATGAGGCTTTAAAGTTAAATTTCCAAAACTAAGCATCCTCTCCTGAAACAATAGTTTTCAACTCTTTCTAATGGTTCTTGACAACTTTTGACCCTTTTGAAACTTGGCAAGCACCATTTCCTAACAACTTCTAGCTTCTAACTTTTGATTTAGACTGTCTTTTTCAATGTTTCTAATTTTTCTAATTCTAATGCTTCTAATGATTATATTGCTCAATAAATTGTAATTCTAACTCATCTATGTCACTCTCCTCCACTTAGGAAAAACTTGACCTTGAGTTTGAATATAAAGAAACTAAAAAAAATCATCAAACAAAGACAAATATGCTACATTAAATGTTTTGGAAATGCTTAAACTATTAAGAAGATCAATTACATAAGTGATGTGAGCCCTAGATATGTTAAATCTAGAACCCAACGATCGAATTGAATTGAATACCTAAGGACCGTCTCGAACAAGCAATTGAACGGAACGAGACCCCAATCACACCTGTTGATTGAAACCTACGTTATCTAGGCGATTTTCCCTAAGCATTAGATTGAAGAAAATTCAAAGGAGTTGTTCACAAAGAACAAAAGAGAGAACTCTCAATAATTTTATCAAAATTCATATATGAAAAATAATCCCCTTTCTCTGGTTTATATACAATCTCAAGGTGTCACAAAATAAAAAAAATAACCTAAAACAAATCTTAACCGTCGGATTTGTGTAATATAAGAAAGGACGGTTCAAAGTCCGGCAGCGTAATTCCTAGGCTCGCTCAAGGCCGGTTAAAGGCCGGCAGCTTAAATTGTAGGCCGGCTCAAGGTCGGTGGCGTAAATTCTTTTTCCACCAATTCTCCTATTCTGAAGCTTCTAAATTCGAGTAGCTTGAACGGACATCTTGATATAGAGTGTTGATAAACTTGTAGTGCTCCTTAGGACTTTCTTGAACAGCTTCCCTCTCATGAATCTCTTGGATCAATCCGTTCAATGCTTCCTTGACTCGTTTGGCTCGAGCTCTAGTCATCGGTTCCCCCATATCATATAACGGGTCATTAAACTTTAGCTCTTGATCCTTTGATGCTAGCTGATTCCCATCATTCCCTCCGTCCTTGAAAAGATTCGTCCTCGAATCACCTTCGAAAAAGGGCATCACCCACCACATTCTCTTTCCCTTGCTTGTATTTGATTACATAGGGAAATGTTTCAATAAACTCTAGCCACTTCGTATGCCTCTTATTTAACTTACCTTGGGTTTTCAGAAACTTGAGGCTCTCGTGATCCGAATGAATGGTAAATTCTTTGGGCCATAAGTAATGTTGCTAGGTCTGTAAGGTCCTCACCAGAGCATACAGCTCCTTGTCATATACCGAGTAGTTCAATGTAGCACCACTGAGTTTTTCGCTAAAGTAAGTGATCGGTTTGGAATCCTGCATCAAAACACCACCAATGCCTTTCCCAGAAGCATCGCATTCTATTTCAAAAACCTTCTCAAAATTAGGAAGAACAAGTAAAGGTTCATTAGTCAACTTACCTTTCAGAGCGTTAAAGGACTTCTCATGTTCTTCGGTCCATCTGAACTCAGAATTCTTCTTGACAAGATCGTTTAAAGGAGCAACTATAGAACTAAAGTCCCTAACAAATCGTCTGTAAAAGCTTGCTAATCCATGAAAGCTTCTGACCTCACTTGCATTCCTTGGTGTGGGCCACTCCCTAATCGCTTTCACCTTCTTCTCATCAACAACAATCCCATTTGCACCTACAACAAACCCAAGAAAAACCATAGTTTCCATGCAAAAGGTGCACTTTTTCAAGTTAGCATATAACTTATTTTCTCTCAAAACAACAAAAAGACATTGTAAATGCATAACATGCTCATTTAACGTCTTGCTATAAACTAAGATGTCATCAAAGTACACAACAACAAATTTCCCAATAAAAGCACGAAGAACATGATTCATTAATCTCATAAATGTGCTAGGAGCATTTGTTAACCCGAAAGGAATTACCATCCACTCATAGAGACCAAATTTAGTTTTAAAAGCAGTTTTCCATTCGTCCCCCTCTTGCATTTTAATCTGGTAATAGCCATTCCTTAAGTCAATTTTAGAAAACAAACAAGCACCATGTAATTCATCAAGCATATCATCAAGTCTAGGGATGGGATGTTTGTACTTAACTGTGATCTTATTAATTGCTCGACAGTCGACGCACATTCACCATGTTCCATCCTTCTTTGGAACCAAAATGACCGGAACCGAACATGGATTGAAGCTCTCTCTTACGACACCTTTCTCCACTAGTTCATCAACTTGTCGCTGGATTTCTTTGGTTTCCTCTGGATTTGCCCGGTATGCTGGCCTATTTGGAATTGAAGCACCTAGAAGGAAATCAATCTGGTGTTCAATGCCTCTGATTGGAGGCAATCCTCTTGGCACCTCTTCGAGAAACAAATCATCATATTCCTACAAAAGAGATATAATCACACTTGGCAAAGATGAGTTAAGGTCATTAGTAGAAAAATACACATCCTTGTACATAAGTACAAGTAACTGTTGTCTTGCCACTATAGCACTTTTAATCTCACTTTTTCTTGCCTCTCCACTCAGTGTGTTTGATTCCCCTCTCTCTTTGCTCACCAATGTTTGCTTCTCTCTCTCTGTTGCATTCTCAATATTTCTTTCCTTTCCGTTTTCTTCTCGCACACTCAAGTGTTTTCCTCTAAATTCTCTTGCTATCCTCTCCTGATCTACACTAGCCTCCCATGGTTTCTGGGGAGTTAAAATCACATTCCTCTTGTTGAGAACAAAAGAGTATTGATTCTTGTACCCATCATACTTCACCCTTCTGTCAAACTGCCATGGTCGACCCAACAAAATGTGACAAGCCTACATGGGGACTACATCACACATCACCTCATCGCGATAATTCCCAATAGAAAAAGAAATAAGCACCTGTTTAGTCACTTTCACTTCCCCACATTCATTCAACCATTGCAATATGTAGGATCGCTGATGCTTCAAAGTTTTCAGCTTCAACTTCTCAACCAATAACATACTAACAACATTAGTGCAGCTACCACTATCAATGATTAAGCTACATACCTTGTTTAGAACATAACATCGGGTATGGAAAATGTGCTCCCGCTGCACCTCATCACCTTCCTTCTTAGGTTGAGTACTAAGAACTCGCCTAGTAACAAGCAATTCCCCTTTCACAGGTCCTTCAATGTCCACATCACTGCAGTCCTCCAATGAAGGCATGTTATCATCACTAGAGCTAACACTCTCTACATCGCCATCATCCCGAATGATCATAACTCTCTGATTGGGACACTGAGATGCTATATGCCCGAAACCCTAACACCTGAAACACATGATCTCACGAGTTCTAGTAATTGGTTTAGCGTCAGTCTTACCTTTAAAAGAAGTAATAGGGTTCTTGGCCTTGACATCCTCCTTCGGTTTTGGATCAGTGGTGTTCTTCTTCTAGTTTGATTTCCATGAAGAGTTAGAAGCCATTCCCGATTTAGAACTCCCTTTAGATTTCAGTTGCTTCTCAACTTTGATTGCTTTATGCAACAACTCCTCAATGTCTACAAAATGTTGTAGATCAACTATATCAGCGATCTCCCGATTCAGCCCATTAATGAACCTAGCCATAGTAGCTTCATCATCCTCCTCCACCCTAACCCTGATCATGGCTATCTCCATCTCTTGATAATAATCCTCCACACTTTTGGACCCCTGCGTTAACCCTTGTAACTTTCTATGCAAATCCCTATAATAGTGATTAGGAATAAATCTCTTTTGCATGATTGTTTTCATTTCATTCCATGTGCTGACAGGCCTCTCTCCATAACGTCGCCTATTTCGCACTAACTGGTCCCACCATACACTCGCATAATTAGTAAACTCAACTGCTGCTAGTTTAATCTTTTTCTCCTCTGTGTAGTTATGACACTCAAATATATGATCAACCTTTCGCTCCCATTCCAAGTAAAGCTCTGGGTCATGCTTCCCTTAGAAGAAAGGTATTTTCATTTTAATGCTTCCCACATTACCATCTCTCCTCTGGGTGTTCCCCCTTTCCCTCACGTAACTATACCCCCCTGAATCAGTATCCTCTCCATCTATCCTTACTCCTCCTTTTGGACCCCTCTCCTTCTTCTCCCCTCTAAAATTACTACTCATTGGTTCCTTACTCTATTCTATCACATCAATCCTCTCATGGACTTGCTCCATCTTCGCTCTCAACATCTTTTTCATCTCACTTAACAAGGCCTCAAACAGCAACTTATTAGTTCCTTCTCCTTTCTCTCCACTAGCTGGAGTTTGATTAGACATTTTGCTGCAACAAAAGAGTTAGTAATAAAACAAAATATAAGCCTCACAATTCACTCCCTCACCTGTTTACACTCACAAGAGTAAAGTCACTCGTGTTTTCACTCAGTGTAAAAATGTTCCTCTCACTCACTCTTTTATGTTCTTTGTTTAGAACTCACTTAATAATTTCTTCCAAATAATTGCTAAGGGAACTCAACCTATAAAACAAGTGATTCCAAAACAACAGTAAATGAAGGAAACAATAACAAGAACAATGACACGGATTAGAACATGATGAACAGTAACAAGACGAGGACAAGATGATAAGCAACACAACTAGGATTCCAAAAGAATTTCTGGTTTCTTTTTTTTTTTATCCTCAAGAACAATTGGATCACAACCGAATCAGCAAGGACAAATAAGATCCACCTACGCAAGAATTGGATAGGAATTCACAAATCAATATCAATAGGCGTGTATGTTAACTAAGCAAAAATCCTATGGCAATGAGATTCCAAAGGACAGCAAAGATAAATCAAGGAATAAAATCATTCCATGCAAGAAACCTTCCTCGCAAGAATTCTGGACGAATAGAATTTATATGCTGGAATTCTGGACGAACAAAGAAAGAAAAAGAGACGTGCACCTACGCAAGAATTGGATAGCAAATTCGGTCCAGTTGGTGAAGCCCTTACTTGTGCGTAGCAAGAATTTCTAGGGACACAGCAAAGAATTCAATAGTCTGGCCGAACAGAAATAACAATTCCACTCAAGAAGAAAAGAAAGAACTTGACAGAATCAAACACACCAATTGGACAATCAATACAACTTCAAGGAATTAGGAAAAAAAAGGACTTTCACGGAACGTTGAACCTGCGAATTCAGCAGCCGACAATACAGATATATTTTGAATTACGAATTTAAAAGAACAAAAATAAAAAGACAATTAATCGATACGAAACAATTAAGATAAAGGATATAGATTTACTTGATTCAAGAGTTCGAAGCTCTGATACCAAATGATGTGAACCCTAGATATGTTAAATCTAGAACCCAACGATCGAATTGAATCGAATACCCAAGGACCATCTCGAACAAGCAATTGAACGGAACGAGACCCCAATCACACCTGTTGATTGAAACCTATGTTATTTAGGCGATTTTCCCCAAGCATTAGATTGAAGAAAATTCAAAGGAGTTGTTCACAAAGAACAAAAGAGAGAACTCTCAATAATTTTATCAAATTCATATATGAAAAATAATCCCCTTTCTCTAGTTTATATACAATCTCAAGGTGTCACAAAATAAAAAAAATAACCTAAAACAAATCTTAACCGTCGGATTTGCGTAATATAAGAAAGGACGGTTCAAAGTCTGGCAGCGTAATTCCTAGGCCGGCTCAAGGCCGGTTAAAGGCCGGTAGCTTAAATTGTAGGTCGGCTCAAGGCTGACGGCGTAAATTCTATTTCCACCAATTCTCCTATTCTGAAGCTTCTAAATCTGAGTAGCTTGAACGAACATCTTGATATAGAGTGTTGATAAACTTGTGGTGCTCCTTAGGACTTTCTTGAACAGCTTCCCTCTCATGAATCTCTTGGATCAATCCGTTCAATGCTTCCTTGACTCGTTTGGCTCGAGCTCTAGTCATCGGTTCCCCCATATCATATAACGGGTCATTAAACTTTAGCTCTTGATCCTTTGATACTAGCTGATTCCCATCAATAAGTATTATCATTGATCTTTTAAAGCACTTTATATAATCCATACTTTTTAGTTGCAATTTACCAAAAGTTTATATTGGAAACTTCTCCTTCCAAAGATGTATTATAACTTGATTATTTGTTGCTAATTTATACTTCTAATTTGTAGCCTTTATAGTTTCTCTTTCAGTTTCTAATGGATTTCAACAACTTGCTCTACTATATGTTTAGCTAAAACATTGATTCTTTCACCTTGAGGCAACTTGATCAAATCAAGAATATGTTAAGAAACCTTAGTATACACAATAGAGAATGGCGATCTCTTGTAACACTATGCACAATATTGTTATATGCAAACTCTACTTGTGATAATGCAATATCCCACTATTTTAGTTTATCTTTGTAAATACTTCTAATTAAATTGCCCAATGTCTTGTTCACGTCTACAGTTTGCCCATCAATTTGTGGATGAGCCATACTACTGAAGTTCAAAGAAGATTAAAACAACTTCTGTAAAGTCCTCCAAAATTAACTAACTATTAGAAGTATGAATAAAAGTTTTGATGATAACAAAATATATAAATGATATAAGTATTTGATTCTAAATGAATTATATATATTGTATTTAATTTTTCTATTTGAGATATGTTGTAGTAGTAGATATGAATTTTTAATGTAGATCATGGATATTTTGAACATATATGGAAAGATCGAAGAAAGGCATGTGTCTTGAAACTTCAAAAGGGCTTAATATATATTTTGATAGAAAAGGGAGGTTTAGAAGGCTATTTTGATAAAAGTGGGAAGGTTATTCCAAACTAATGATAAGACTTCGAAGGTATAAAGCAAATATAAAGGATTAGAATTTACAACAGATCCAGAGCCACCTTTAAAAGTTGAATGTACTTAGGTAGTAACCTAATCCACTAAAAAAAGGGTTATTATATTAATGGGTTTTCTCGAAAGAATTAAAAAGTTAATTATTCATTGAAGACATATTTGGAAAAGAAATAAAAGGTTATTCAAAGAATAATGAAGGTTGCTATATTGTTGAGAAATGACCATTAGGAGTGAAGGCTATAAATACTTGAAGTTAAGAGCAGAATGACAACATATACAAGAAACAAAAATTACACTCTACTAATGTATTAAAATGAGAGGATTTCTAGATTATTTTAATCCTTGAAGGATTTGATTATGATTGTGATTGTATTTTCTAGTCTATGATTTAGCTATAGAAGCTAAGAGGAGATAGATTAGAGAGTGTTTGTTGTATTTTTGTAGACTATATTAGAGGGTGACTATAGAGTGGGGGATTATTGTAATACTTATAAATTTGATTTTTTTGATATAGTCGAATGAACTAATAATGACAACTAGGATTCCAGCATGTGGAGGTTAGAAGGGTAGATTAATGCACAAGGTAAAGCCACTATATATTGTTACTTGATCTTCTTGAGCACTATCTTTTATTTTGTTTGAAGTTTAGTTATATTTATTATCCACTGCAAAGTCAATTTGTGATTTTTGCTAATAACAATAAAAAAGGGAGTTTAATCGAATTGGTTTATTTTTTTATTTTTTGTAATAATCAATTCACTCCCCTCTTGATTATTAACTAGAACCAACATTAACAAATTTACTGATCGGAGGTAAGTATATTTGAAGCTCAATGTAAACATGAAACTTCCTTAAAGAACCATCTTGCAACAATAATTGCATCAGAAGTATTTCTTTAAGGAATAAAATTAGTCATTGTCGAAAAGTTATTAGCCACTATGAAAACTGAGTCAACTTTTCTTTAAGTCCTTAGCAACCCTAATACAAAATCAGAAGAAAATCTTTATAAATATTCTTTTGGTATAGGTAAAGGCATATGCATTCTTATATTCTTGGATTGTCCCTTTGCCTTTTGACACTTCATAAACCTGTCAACCAAATTGTAAACATCTCTTTTAATTATGGTCAATATATTTCTTTTTCACTATTATAAGTCTATTATAATGACTCAAATGTTTTACTAAATCTCCTCCTGTTATATGACATTTTATTTTTACTAGAATTAATATAAATGTTACAAAAACATTTTTGTGACGTTTATCAAATGTCACTAATAGATGTCCAAAAAGATGTGTTACAAAAAGTAATATGTGATGTTTGAAATGTAGATGTTACAAAAGATGTAAATTTCACATAACAATATATTATTTAGTGATATTGAAATGTTACTAATAAGTAATTATTAGTGATATTTAAGAGTTATTAAAATATGACCATATATATGATGTTTTGTTTCTAATGTCACAAAAGATTATATTTTGTAATGTTTAAAGGTCACTTATGAACAATTATTTGTTACATTTAATGTTTAAACATTACTAAACTAAATACCTATACTAAATATTTTTGTATGAAATGTAACATAAGGTTGACAATTAGTAACACTTAGTGCCACTTATTATAAACTATTAGTTATGTTAGAATGTTATTAAATAATAACCATGTAACGTATCTAATGTGATAAAATGTTAGTAACAAATATTTTTTGCTACCTTTAAATGTTACAAATGGATAACAAATAATTTATTCTTTGATGAAAATAGTAAGTAAAAAAGCATAGTAATTTTTCCAAATTGAACTACAATAATTATTAAATTAAAGTATTTGTCTTTACTTTCCTTACTTTTGTTTCCACTTCCATCATCATCATCACAATCATATGACATTAGAGAAGGTGCAAACTACCCTTAACTTAGATCTTTTGCTACATAAAGTTTATAATAAGTTAAAATAATTCATTTTCCTACACATAATAAATAGGAGGGTGTTGTTTCATAAATTAGTTGAATTGGTGTAAACACTCAGAAAATATATAGTCATATAATATTTATTAAAATACAATGCTAAGGACAAACATGTAATAATTAAAATGGCACAGGGGTAATTGTGTCTTTCTATAGACAAAGTATATAAACTACATGTTAACCTAGTGCTCCCTTCTTTACCATTTACATAGTAGCAAACAAAGGAACACTCTCAAAAACCCTATAGGCAACCTAGCGAACAACCATAAGGACTAAACCCGATTCCATCAAGTAAAAGATTTCAATAATCAAGTATTATGTTAATGATGGAATTGTGAATTAAATAAATTGTTATAATAGGATCAATATAATTCAAATTAAGGAAACGAGCAGAAAGAGCACAAAATCAAATGACTGAGGATTCGAATTATTTATTGAATCAAGTAAGTATATCATTAACAAAATTTAGAATCCAGTTAGAATTAGGATCATAGAAATCAAGCTTAGGAATGAATTAGAGAAGAGGAAAAATAGTTTGTGTAGAACAGCATAGTACACATTCAAGTACACACTTATATACCTACTCGTGTAGAAATAGGCATCGTGTATAGAAAGGTACACAAACAAAGGACACGCCTATGTACTTGGACGTGTCGAAGTATAGAAAGGTACATGGCTAATTACATGATCGTGTACTTGGGCATGCTAAAGTGCCAAAATATACAGAAAGATACGCAGCCACAATATACTACAGTGTATCTAATCGTACCAAAGTACATGGCCTAAAGTATGACCATGTGATACGAACCACGCCAACCCGTGACGAAACCCAATACCAATACGTTCGGAAATTCGTTGCCTAAGACGCCCAAACACCTAAAGTGGAAAACCGCGACCCGTTGTCTATAAGCGAGACAAGAACTTTGGTATAAAAGTGAAGACGCCACAATCGGGATGGAAAAACCGATTGATAAGTCGGGATGAACGCCACGGAAATCAATCCGATAAGTTCGAATTAAGTTCTTGAAGAACCAAGAGAGGTGCCTCTCAAAAGTGTTTAATGTTCAATGATGTCTTATCTCCTAATGTTCTAAACCCTAGGAGCTTTTATACTAGGGTTACAATTCGTGTAAAAAACAAGTCCAAAACGACGTAGTTTAGTTAAGTGACATAAAAACGCGAAACAGAACAAGCTGGCCGACAGGGGATACATGGCCTTGTACACAACCGTGTACTTTGGCCGTGTACTTGTCTGTGCAACTTCTGGCAACATACACGCCCGTGTACTTTGACCGTGTATTTATCTGTGTAACTTCTGGCAACATACACGCCCGTGTACTTTAGCCGTGTATCTTTCTGTGGATTTGCTTGACCCCATACACGGCCGTGCCTTTTAACCGTGTATCTAGCCGTGTATGATTCTAGGAAATCTTGAGAGTCCTACACGGCCGTGTCTTGAAAGTACATGCCCTCTTCAACCCGTTTCCGGTGTGACTTGTATAAGAGCAAGGGTCTTCCTATGGTTGTTCCAATCCATTCCAACTTCATGATTGCCCCAATCCTTCCCGGCTTCATGGACATCCTTTATCGACCCGTTAAGTGCTTCCTTGAGTCGTTTCGCTCGACTTCTTGTGATCGGTCCAGGCGGCACTTCAAGAGGATCTACATTCCTTCTTCCGGCTTGACTCTCATCATGGATCTCATCATTCCCCTCCTCTTGAAAAGGATTTGTCCTCAAATCGTCACCTACATCAAAAGGACTCAGATCAGTAACATTAAATGTGGCACTTACTTGATACTCACCAGGCAAATCTATCTTGTATGCATTGTCGTTGATGCGCTCAAGAACTTGAAATGGACCATCGCCTCTAGGAAGTAGTTTAGATCGACGCTGCATGGGAAACCGCTCTTTACGCATGTGCACCCAAACCCAATCGCCAGGTTCAAAAACAGCTTGTCGACGACCCTTGTTGGCTTGTTTCACATACTGCTCTGTTCGTCGCTCAATGTTCAGCCTTGCCTTTTCATGGATCTGTCGAACAAATTCAGCCTTCTTCTTGCCATCTAAATCAACATACTCAGAAATAGGCAATGGTGATAAATCTAAAGGAGTTAGTGGATTAAAACCATACACAATTTCGAAAGGAGAAAATTTAGTAGCAGAATGCACTGTACGGTTATAAGAAAATTCAACATGCGGCAAACAATCCTCCCAACTTTTAATATTCTTTTTAATTACAGCCCTCAACAAAGTAGATAAAGTTCGATTCACTACCTCAGTTTGACCATCAGTCTGTGGATGACAAGTAGTAGAAAACAATAACTTAGTTCCTAACTTAGCCCACAAAGTCTTCCAAAAGTAGCTTAAGAACTTAGCATCCATATCTGATACAATTGTTCTAGGCATACCATGCAACCGCACAACTTCCCTAAAGAATAAATTAGCAATATTACAAGCATCATCCGTTTTGTGACAAGGAATGAAATGTGCCATTTTAGAAAACCTATCAACAACTACAAAAACAGAATCCCGGCCATGTCTAGACCTGGGTAATCCTAACACAAAATTCATAGAAATATCTACCCAAGGCTCATGAGGAATGGGAAGTGGGGTGTAAAGTCCTTGAGGTTGGACTCTAGATTTCGCTTGCTTACATGTGACACACCGCTCACAAATTCTCTCAACATCTCGTTTCATGTGAGGCCAATAGAAGTGTTCCTACAATATCCCTAATGTTTTTGCTACTCCAAAGTGTCCCATTAAACCTCCTCCATGAGACTCCCTGACAAGTAATTCTCTTAAAGAACACATTGGAATGCACAGTTTATTCTCCCTAAACAAGAATCCATCATGTTTATAAAATTTTCCATGCCCAATCTTCTCACATTGCACATACTCCTCACAAAAATCTCGATCAGCAGCATATAATTCCTTAATGTGCTCAAAACCAAGCAGTCTAGAACTAAGAGTAGAGATAAGAGTATACCTTCTTGAAAGTGCATCAGCAACTACATTCTCTTTACCTTGCTTGTAGTGGATGACATATGGAAATGTTTCAATAAACTCCACCCAACGAGCATGCCTTTTGTTCAGCTTGTGTTGCCCCTTCAAATACTTCAAGGATTCATGATCAGTGTGGATCACGAACTCTTTTGGCCAAAGGTAGTGTTGCCACGTCTCCAAGGCTCGAACCAATGCATATAGCTCTTTGTTGTAAGTAGGGTAATTCAAGGTTGCCCCACTTAGCTTCTCACTAAAGAATGCAATCGGTCTTCTCTCCTGCATAAGCACTGCCCCAATACCTAATCCTGAAGCATCACATTCAATTTCAAACGTTTTAGTAAAGTTAGGTAAAGCAAGTAATGGTGCTTGAGTCAACTTATTTTTAAACGTCTGAAAGGCCTTCTCTTGTTGCTCTCCCCAACTGAACCCTACGTTCTTCTTAATCACCTCAGTAAGTGGTGCTGCAATGGTGCTAAAATCCTTCACAAATCTCCTGTAAAAGCTCGCTAGTCCATGGAAACTCTGCACATTACTTACATTGGTTGGACTAGGCCATTCTTGGATCGCACGCACCTTTTCTTCATCAACCTGTATTCCTTGCGCACTAACAACAAAACCAAGAAACACAAGTTTGTTTGTGCAAAAAGTGCACTTCTTAAGGTTAGCATATAATTGTTCCTGTCGAAGCACTTCTATAACATCCCTCAAGTGTGACATATGATCTTCCAAATTTTTGCTGTAAATAAGAATGTCATCAAAATAGACAACCACAAATTTTCCAATAAATGTCCTCAGAACATGGTTCATAAGTCTCATAAACGTACTAGGTGCATTAGTTAACCCGAAAGGCATTACTAACCACTCATACAATCTATATTTTATCTTAAATGCAGTCTTCCATTCATCACCTTCTTTCATTCTAATTTGGTGATATCCACTTTTCAGATCAATTTTAGAAAAGACACTAGACCCATGTAACTCATCTAACATATCATCTAAGCGAGGAATGGGATGATGATACTTTACCGTGATGTTGTTGATGGCATGACAATCAACATACATTCTCCATGTCCCATCCTTCTTAGGCACCAAAATCACAGGTACTGCACATGGACTCATGCTCTCTCTCACGTACCCCTTCTCCATTAATTCATCGACCTGCCTTTGGAGTTCCTTTGTCTCCTCCGGATTGCTCCTGTAAGCTGGCTTGTTTGGAATTGATGCTCTGGGTACAAGGTCAATCTGGTGCTCAATACCTCGAACAGGTGGTAATCCCTTTGGAATCTCCTCAGGAAAGACATCTTCAAAGTTCTGCACAAGAGACACAACCACACTAGGCAAAGAATTAGATAATTCGTTAGTAATCAAATATGTTTCCTTGAAAACCAGCAACAACATAGGTTGCCTCATCACTAACGCTCTCCTTACTACACTCGCTCTTGCCACACAACTCTCCTTTTGTAAGGCTGCCCTCTCCTTTTCACTCACCACCAAAGTTGATTCCCCTTCAACTTGGCCACTCACACTCTTTCCAGCCTTCCTCTCCTTTTCCTTTTGATCTTGACTTTTATATTCCTTTTTCTTCTCATTGTCTTTTGCTCTCTCACTCTCACTCTGCTTTTCACTCACCTTGTGTTTTGCAAATGACTGTTGTAGCTGCAATTGGTCCTCATACACTTATTTAGGTGTTAAAGGTTTAAGGTTAAAAGTTTTTCCTTGGTGAACAAGCGTATACTTGTTAGAAAAGCCATCATGAACAACCTTCCTATCAAATTGCCATGGTCTCCCCAACAACACATGACATGCTTGCATTGGAACTACATCGCATAACACCTCATCCTCATACCTACCAATGCGAAAACCAATCAAGGCTTGCTTACTCACCTTAGTCTCACCACTATCATTCAACCACTGCAATTTATATGGACTAGGGTGTCTAACAGTTTTGAGCCCCAGCCTCTCAACAATAAAATTGCTCACTACATTGGTGCAACTTCCCCTATCAATGATCAAACTACAAATGTGATCTCCTAAATAACATCTAGTATGAAATATATTTTCTCTTTGCACCTCCTCTTCTTCCTTCACCTGCACATTCAGTGCTCGCTTCACTACTGCCACTAGCCTTCCCATTGCAGGCTCCTCATCATCACTAACATCCTCTAATGGTGGCATATCATCTTCTTCACTATCCCCCTCAGTCTCATACTCACCATCATCACGCAAAATCATCACACGCCTATTTGGACATTGACTAGCAATATGGCCTCTACCTTGACATTTAAAGCATCTAATGTCACGATTTCTAGAAGTAGAAGATTCAGGGTTACCTTGATTACCAGGAGTAGAACCCGCTTGCCTCAGCTCCCCTTTTGGTTTGGTAGGTAAAGACTTTTCTTCCTTCTTCCATTGATTAGTCTTCCAAGTGGATGAACCATTACCCTATTGAAATCGTGCACTACTACTACCCTTCCGCTTGTGCTGGTTCTCAACCTTTATAGCCATGTGAACCATATCCTCCAATTCTACATAATGCTGCAATTCAACCACATTTTGGATTTCTCTATTCAACCCAGCAAGGAATCTAGCCATTGTAGCCTCTCTATCCTCTTCTACATTCGCCCTAATCATAGTGACTTCCATCTCCTTGAAGTACTCATCTACACTTCGGCTTCCCTGCCTCAGAGTTTGCAACTTGTTGTGCAATTCACGATAGTAATACGCAGGTATAAACCGCTTTCTCATCACTCTTTTCATCTCTTCCCAAGACTCAATAGGTGGCTCACCACTCCTTCTTCTATTCAACATTAATTGATCCCACCACACTATAGCATAATCTGAAAATTCGATGGCAGCAAGTTTCACCTTCTTTCTCCCACTATAGTTGTGACAATCAAACACCATCTCCACCTTTTTCTCCCATTCTAAATACGCCTCGGGATCATTCTTCCCTTGGAAAGGAGCAATCTTCATCTTTATGCTACTCAATTGATCATCCTCTCTATTCCTATCTCCTCTATCTTCCCAATCTCTAGTCCCTCTATTCCGACCACTATAACCTCTATAACTCCCAACAGAAGGCTCATCAAAGTCATCACCCGACATTTCATCTCCACCCTTCGGTACTCTCCTAGAACGACTCTCCCTCTTATGCCCTTGGAATACGTTTGTGGATTGCTCTAGTCTTTGCTCCACCGTCTCATGAATTTGTTCCATTCCTTCTTGGAACATCCTCTTCATTTCTCCCCTCAACGCCTTAATTACTAACCTAGCATCAAACCTTCCCCTCTCACCTTCCGGAGAATGTTGTCTCGACATAGTTCCTGCAGAAAAGATTAGTACAACACAAATATATATATGATCAAACCTCACGATACACTCCCTTACGTGTTTCGCTCAAATGATGATATCACACAGTCACTCGTGTATTCTCACAAACAATGATGATATCACTCACCAATTTCCTCTTCTCAATTCTCTTGGAACTAACCCGAACTACATCAATTTCCTTCCGTAGAATTCAAAACCAACTCTAAGGTTCGTAAAATTTTCCTCTATTTTTCTATGCGAATTTTTTTTTTGTCTCTGTTTTTTTTTTTTTGGCTTTTGATCACGTTTCTCTTTTCTTTTCTTTTCCCTTCTTTTTTTTTTTGGTCGTGATTTTTACTCTTTTTTTTTTTTTTTTACAATCGACTAGTAAATACTAAACTATCAAAAGACAATTAATATTGCGGAATTGAACACGATAATTGATATGAACGATTGGAGTTAGGGTTTTTGATATTACCTTCCTCAACCGAACTTGATGTTTTGACAAACCTAAGCTCTGATACCAAACTGATACGAACCACGCCAACTCGTGACAAAACCCAATACCAATACGTTCGGAAATTCGTTGCCTAAAACGCCCAAACACCTAAAGTGGAAAACCGTGATCTGTTGTCTATAAGCGAGACAAGAACCTTAGTATAAAAGTGAAGACGCCACAATCGGGATGGAAAACCGATTGATAAGTCGGGATGAACGCCACGAAATCAATCCGATAAGTTCGAATTAAGTTCTTGAAGAACCAAGAGAGGTGCCTCTCAAAAGTTTTTAATGTTCAATGATGTCTTATCTCTAATGTTCTAAACCCTAGGAGATTTTATACTAGGGTTACAATTCGTGTAAAAAAACAAGTCCAAAACGACGTAGTTTAGTTAAGTGACATAAAAACGCGAAACAGAACAAGCTGGCCGACAGGGGATACACGGCCGTGTACACAACCGTGTACTTTGGCCGTGTACTTTTCTGTGCAACTTCTAGCAACATACACGCCCGTGTACTTTGGCCGTGTATCTTTCTGTGCAACTTCTAGCAACATACACGCCCGTATACTTTAGCCGTGTATCTTTCTGTGGATTTGCTTGACTCCATACACGGCCGTACCTTTTAACCGTGTATCTAGCCGTGTATGATTCTAGGCAATCTTGAGAGTCTTACACGGCCATGCCTTGAAAGTACACGCCCTCTTCAACCCGTGTCCGGTGTGACTTGTATAAGAGCAAGGGTCTTCCTATGGTTGTTCCAATCCATTCCAACTTCATGATTGCCCCAATCCTTCCCGGCTTCATGGACAACCTTTATCAACCCGTTAAGTGCTTCCTTGAGTCGTTTCGCTCGACTTCTTGTGATCGGTCCAGGCGGCACTTCAAGAGGATCTACATTCCTTCTTCCGGCTTGACTCTCATCATGGATCTCATCACCATGTACTTAGAGACATATCGTTACTTGATTTATTTTCTACCTAATTGGATTTTCATACAATCAAAACACTTAGTAAAACCCTAGAAATTCTAGTAGAGAAAGATAAGTAATTCTATAACAATTAAGTGAATAGGGTTAGGAAACTTAAAGTATTCCTAGACTAGTACTAAGAGTATACTCTTGACATTTATATAGATTACAGTCTAGCCAATAGTTTAAAACAAGTTGTACTTAAGACTACTCTTCAGGGTTCGTGTAACCTTTATTATTTCTTGTGGTTGTTAGGATGGTTGTAAATTAGAATAACATATGATGGATTGGATTAAGTTACTTGTTGGTTATGCTTGGTTTGGTTTAGGGGCCCATAGTGATAGATCCTTATGGGGCACCTCAATGATCCTTGTGTAACGCTGTCCCTGGTGGAGTCGTGCTTAGAAATGATTTGGATAGTTTAAGGACTCATGGATGTTAGGGTCCATAGTGGTGGTTTCTAGCACCATAGTATGTATTAAGTATCTATATATGATTTGGTGGGGTCATGAGCATCCCATTGTTGTGATATAGACTAAAAGAAGTAATAACCTGTTGTATGATTTCGATGTCTGCATTGATGCATGTGATTCAATTTATGATTGCTCATGCATATGCATTTATGGGTTATACATACTGGGTGTTAGCTCACCCCTTAAGGATATTTCTTCTTAGATGTAGACATAGATGAAAATGCTATTCATGATGAGGACCTAGGGTTAAATGTGCAAGAAAAGGACAATGTAGATTACTTTTATTACTATAGTGATTAAGTTAGGAATTATCAATTGAAACCTTTAAACTGTGATGAGACTATTTTGAGAATTTGAGAGTTTTGTAGTAGTTAAACATTTAAAGTGATTTAAATGGACGTATTAAGATCAGTTTTCAAGAGTTTGAAGATTTATATGGGATGTATTTGTATCATGTTGATAGTATGGGATTTATCTAATTGTGATTAACAAGAAATACATGCTTAAATGGTATCAAAGTAAAGTTAAGAGCCTTAACGTGTCCTTGCCTTATAAAGACACGTGGAGGGCCATAGCACCCCTAGTTCTAGGATGTTACAATTGGATGATAAGTTTGGACAAACCCTTAGTAATACTTAATAAAATAGATTTAGCAACTACTATTTCTATTGATATTATAATAATTATTATTATCTCCATTAATAGTCCCTCCAATATCGATACTATGTACTATAATGATAAAAAATCAATAGAGAGAGACAAAAATAGATAGAGAAGAAGGATAATAGAGAGAGAGGAAGGATGTACCTATGTAATTAGTGATTTCAAATTGCTCTCATGAGTAGGAAAGAGAGAGAGGGATTACAAAAATGAGTACCAAAGAGAGAGAGGTGCGCTCGAGGAGTGATGTATTAAGTTTTTTTTTTTTTCGCATTATTAATTTTCTTTTCATACTCAAGATACATAGGTTGAATTTTCATAGTGGGTGGATAAAAAGACTTTAGGTTTAGGGTTTTTTTCTTTTTTTAATTTGAAAAAAAAGGTAAAAATAAACTTTTAGTTCTCAACATTTATCTAGTTTTCTATTTGAGTCCTTGACTTTTTTTTTTTGTTCCCTTCTAATTGAATTTTTAACATTTTCAAAGCCTTATAGAAAAAAAAAAACTTTTGTCATGTCTATTAAGTTTTTCGTCCATCCATGACATAAATCAACTTCAAATTGATTTATAATAACTGAATTAACAAAATGATAATTTTAAATATATTTATTTACATAATTATTAAAAATAATATTAAATATATATAATGATATAATATAATAAAAATAATAATTAAAAATAAGAAAATAGACTAAAAAATTTGTTATACCTTAACTATCTTAGCTAACTAGTCTAAGGTAAATAAAAAACTAATACATGCTCAAGATAAATAAAAAATTTAACATATTTAACAGAAATCCTATTTTTATAAGGTTGTAAAATAGTTAAGGACTCAAATATAGGGAAAAAAAAAGGTTGAAGACTTAAATAGAAAAACAACCAAACATTGAGGACTAAGAATCTTCTTTCTAGAAAAAATAAAATTTATATTGATTCCTGTTTTAAAATGATTCACTTAATATTCAAAAAGTGGTTCTAACCAATTTCATTTTATTTCATCTAGATATAAAATATCATTCTATTTTGATATTTTCTATATTTTTACGCTATTAAAGATCATGAAAATTGGTTGAGAAAGAAAAGACAAACCTTTTAAAGCTAATTCAATCAGACAATGAAGTCTATAAAAGAACAACTAGCAAACTTGTAGCTGCGATGTCTATACAAAAATTAAATAAAGTGGTGTTATACAATGACCAATAATTTAAAAAAAGAAAAGAAAAAAAAGAAATTTTGCATAAACTATCATAAAAATATAGGATAAAAAAAAAGATATGTATAACTACAGTAAATTTGTTAAAACGAATCCAAATATCATCTAATCACATTTAATTTGCTTTCTTGAAAAAGTTGTCATGTGTCTACAAAACCAATATGGGATGTATTATTTAGGTTTTTTTAGTATTGGGAAAAGTATGCAATTCATGAAAGGAAATAAAACACTAGAAACTTCCCTTACTAAATGAAAACTTTGATGAAGAAACTAAAGTGAAAATCATAATCAATAAATATGTAATTATGAAACGACAATGCAACAACAAAAAAAGTGATAAAATTTCATAAATACGTATCTAAATGGACAAAGAAAAGTATAATGAAATTTCATAAATAACATTATAAATCTCTTGGAGTCAATGGATTCATTCTCCAAATATTAAATTTTTGCATATTCGCTGATTTTTCGAGATCTTCCCTCACTACGTACAGCCTTTTCTTACTCACGTCTTGATTATACTTTCTAACCTTTTAATTTTCTTTCACTACATTTATCTACAATTATAATTAGTAATTTCTTTGTCTAATTTGTAAATGGAAGGAATTGATTCGCTTTCTTGTAATATGCAAAAAAATATCACAATAATCTAAAACAATAAGGATGTCTTGCTCTTGATCTTTTATGGCAACGACAGTTTACATGTAACCTACTTAAATGGAATATATAAAGTTCGATATTACTAAGTGGACTTCTAAATTAGTTTTAGGACTTTGAAATCATTAATTAGATTTTTGAAAATATTTAAAGAATATTTGAGTTTAGGAAACTTGATAATAAATACTGGATGGGATGGCTAGGTCTTAGGGTTTAAGGGGCTTAAAGAAGATACAAACATATGGTAAACAAGTCATGGGGTTGCAGGTATCCCCTAAAATAGGTCTAAGTATAGTCTTGGATAGAAAGCATAATAAAAGAATTAGAAACTAGTAGTATTCATCCTCTAGATCTTCCTTGTATCTGTAGAACTCTTCCTTGGAGTCATACCTAATGCAATTGTATAAAGGATCCATTCGTGAGTTCACATCTAAAAAAGAAAAGTGAGTTAAAGAGACCCCATACATAGGAATGTAAACACAAATAGATGTTAAGCAAGCCTATGTTCTAATGCAATGAGTAATCATATAATGTATATTTCTCTTAATTAATGTAACAACCAACATTGGAGTACTCATGACTATGGACAACATGATGGGAAACTTAGGGTTTGATACTATCACAGTAGTAATCAAAGGTTGATGAGAGTCAAACTCCACATCATAGAGCCAAAACTAAGTAGCCTCACATAAGTGTCACCATCATTATGCCATCCTCACTAATCATAGTTCAACTATATCATATTATCCATCAAAACCCATAACCTCAAACAACTCCTAATATACTTTTTCTTCATTTATAGTGCCTATTATTTGATGTGATTCCACCTATTAGCTACTAATGTGACCCATTCCTCGATGGCCTAATGATGTGCCTAAACACACTTAAAAGCACATCCAAAGGACTTAAGAAAAACTATCTCAAGTCAAGGCAAAATCGGATCTAAAAATGCCACTTTTCAAATGAACCCTAATGATGAAAGGATGAAATTCAAACAACCAATGATATAATCAAAATACTTCAATGAAAATGCCTTCTAACAACACTCTAATTTCATGTAATCCACGCAAATGAAGCCTCAATTTGACAAAGAAAAACCGTAACAAAATTAATCTCTTTCAAATAGTGAAGAACACGTTTCCTAAGGAAATTTTCAATGATGAATCGGATCAATTTGATAATTCCTTCAAATAAGCATAAGAATTCGTGAATAACAACAAGGATATCTGACCAAGAAATATCTCAATTCAACCCTAGATATGACACACTAGAGAAGAAAAGAAATCACAACAAAATGAAATTGATATAATTCACAATTTCAAGATGTTGCACTCGCCACAATTTCAACTTCTTGGGATTGAAATTGATAAGAGAATTTGGAATTAGGAAAACCCTAAGCCCTCTCACGAAATGTGAAGTGTTTGTTCTACAAAATAAGCCTCCTCAAACCCTCTCTTAAGCAAGTATACTTGCTACTCCTAGGGTTAAAAAGTGCTCAAAATTACAAGTTTGCCACTTTTATGGTGGCTAGCTCTAAATGAAAATTACAAGGAAATAAAAGTGTCCCAAAACCAAAATACAACCAAAATAGTTCATAAAAGAATAAATATATAAAAGAAATGGTCTTCAAGATGCCGGTCTTCTATTGGATCCACCGGCCCAGCTCATCGCTGGTTCAGGTCGGTCCATGGATAACCCACAAGCTGAGTCTGAGGGAGTTTGTCCATTGCCCTATAGAATATGATAAGTGTGCCTGTTGGAAAACACAATACAAGAATAATAGAAAAGAGGTTAATATATAAATAATTCCGGGGTCGATCTGCTCAAAATGGGCCTCAACGCCAAGATTTGAAATCCTTTAGTTCTTGCCCTAATGATAGGTCTTGTCAGATTTTTATTCCTATCATCTCCTCGGGCCTCAAAAAGATTTGTCCTCAAATCTAGTAGATCAAATGTAGTAGAGACTTTGTTTCCTCCTAGCAAGTCACCTGAAGAAATATCTCTGCAGAATCCCAATATCTGAAATACTACAGGTGGTGATTGTCTTCTCTCCTCCATTTCTAGGATGTATCTCATCTACAACACAAATAATGACCCATTATCTACTGATGTCTCCCCTGTCTCAACCCATTCCATTAATTTTGTTTCCTCTTTTTCTAACTCATCTATATGATGCTGATCCTCAGGGTCTTCTAATGGTTGGCCCAATTGCTCATTACCCTCTAAAACCTCTGAAGGTGAACATAACTGTCTCTGAACAGTTTGGCCCTCTAATGATTGACTCATCTGACTCTGTTCCATAAACAATACCTTTTTCCCCTCAGAGACGTTATTTTGAATCAAAGCCTTCTTAGCCTCGGATGGTCGATTAATCTGTTGCTGGACATTATGGACCTCTGAAGGTGGCATAGGATTTAGAATAATTCTCTTACCCTCCTTGTGAAACAAATATGTATTTTTGAAGCCATCATGTAAGACCCTCCTGTCATATAACCAAGGTCTACCAAGCAAAATATGAGATGCACACATGGGCAAGATATCACACTCAATTTCATCACAATACTTGTCTCCTATACTAAAGGGTACCCTAGCTCTTTGGGTAACATACAAACTCCCTTGATCGTTAAGCCAATGTAGTTTATAAGGTTTAGGATGTGGAATAGTTGAAAACTTTAGCTTCGATACCAACGATGCAGCTACTACATTAGTACAACTACCACCATCTATTATTAGGACACACAAATTTCCTTGTATCCTACAAGAAGTGTGGAACAAATTTTCCCTTTGTTCTTCCTCCTTACTAGTAAGTGTACTTAATGAGCGTCGCAATACATTAGCATATTGAAGCATTTCACTAGACATTGTGGAATTCAACTCAATCAACACATGAACAATATTCCTCACACCTTTTAAGATCACGGTGCAACAATTTTAATTTCCACAAGTTCACTCCATGGCAACACACAAGCAACTACAAGATGTATCACTTCCACAGCAACAACAAGGTGAATATTGATTACAAGTAGTCTTCAACTTCCATGGAAAATAATGAAGAAAAAATATTAATAAGTAGCTTTCCCAAAATGAATTCCGAATCCCACTATAGGCAGCAACTTTCAATTTGAAATTCAAATAACTTCACTTATTGCAAGCCTTCCTCAATTGGTAACAATGAATTCAAATTCAAATAGCAATCATTAACTCCCACAACTTAATTGCATATGATTTGAATTCAAATAATTCCTTACTAACAAAACTTAATGTAATCTGCAAATTTTACTTCACAAATTCAGAATTACACAATGGAATTCAAACAACAAACTTCACAACTCCTCACGCCACAAGCTACTTTACGGCAACAATTGGTAAGTTTCACAATTTCAAAAACAAAATTTGCTAAAGTAACTTCACTTTGTACTTCTGCTCTTCCACGTGAATTAGTGTCCACAAAGTGATATAATAACCCTCCCAAATCAACTCCAACAACCAGCAAATCAATTCCCAATCCAAAACAATTTCGCAATATCAAACAACAACAACAACACAATTTCGGTTTTCACTTGATCAACCCTATTTGATGATCACTTCCATGAAATTGAATACAACCAATTCCCTTCTCTCAACAAGAGCTCTGATACCAAAAAGATGATGTGCCTAAACACACTTAAAAGCACATCCAAAGGAATTAAGAAAAACTATCTCAAGTCAAGGCAAAATCGGATCAAAAAATGGCACTTTTCAAATGAACCCTAATGATGAAAGGATGAAATTCAAACAACCAATGATATAATCAGAATACTTCAATGAAAATGCCTTCTAAAAACACTCTAATTTCATGTAATCCGCGCAAATGAAGCCTCAATTTGACAAAGAAAAACCGTAACAAAATTAATCTCTTTCAAATAGTGAAGAACACGTTTCCTAGGGAAATTTTCAATGATGAATCGGATCAATTTGATAATTCCTTCAAATAAGCATAAGAATTCGTGAATAACAACAAGGATATCTAACCAAGAAATATCTCAATTCAACCCTAGATATGACACACTAGAGAAGAAAAGAAATCACAACAAAATGAAATTGATATAACTCACAATTTCAAGATGTTGCACTCGCCACAATTTCAACTTCTTGGGATTGAAATTGATAAGAGAATTTGGAATTAGGAAAACCTTAAGCCCTCTCACGAAATGTGAAGTGTTTGTTCTGCAAAATAAGCCTCCTCAAACCCTCTCTTAAGCAAGTATTTATACTTGCTACTCCTAGGGTTAAAAAGTGCTCAAAATTACAAGTTTGCCACTTTTAAGGTGGCTAGCCCTAAATGAAAATTACAAGGAAATAAAAGTGTCCCAAAACCAAAATACAACCAAAATAGTTCATAAAAGAATAAATATATAAAAGAAATGGTCTTCAAGATGTCGGTCTTCTATAGGATCCATCGGCCCAGCTCATCGCCGGTTTAGGTCGGTCCATGGATAACCCAGAAGCTGAGTCTGAGGGAGTTTGTCCATTGCCCTATAGAATATGATAAGTGTGCCTGTTGGAAAACACGATACAAGAATAATAGAAAAGAGGTTAATATATAAATAATTCCGGGGTCGATCTGCTCAAAATGGGCCCTCAACGCCAAGATTTGAAATCCTTTAGTTCTTGCCCTAATGATAGGTCTTGTCGGATTTTTATTCCTATCACCTAAGTGCTTAACTACTAAGGTTACTGAATTAAGACCACAACACTGGTTTAGGCCTAAGGTGTACTCGTTGACTTGAGATGACCACACACAAGCAACATCTAGATACTTAATCAAGTTTGATTATTATTCCTGTTAAGGTCTCTTATTCTAGTAAGCAATACAAAGTTAATACATACCTAGAATGATATGAACCACGCCAACCCGTGATGAAACCCAATACCAATACGTTTGGAATTCGTTGCCTAAGACGCCCAAACACCTAAAATGGAAGCCGCGACCCGTTGTCTATAAGCGAGATAAGAACCTTGGTATAAAATGAAGACGCCACAATCGGGATGAAAGACCGATTGATAAGTTGGGATGAACGCCACGGAAATTAATCCGATAAGTTCGATTTAGTTCTTGAAGAACCAAGAGAGGTGCCTCTCAAAAGTGTTTTTTAATGTTCAAAGATGTATATTCTAAGTTGTTCTAAACCCTAGGAGCTTTTATACTAGGGTTACAATTCGTGAAAAACAAGTCCAAAACGACGTAGCTTAGATAAGTTGCGTAAAAACACGAAAACAGAACAAGCTAGCCGGCAGGGGATACACGGCCGTGTACACAACCGTATACTTTGGCCGTGTACTTTTCTGTGCACATTCCGGTCACATACACGACCGTGTACTTCTGGTCGTGTATCTTTCTGTGGATTTGCTTGTCTCTTTCTGTGGATTTGCTTGTCTGTATACACGGCCGTGCCTTTTAGCCGTGTGTCTAGCCGTGTATGATTTTGTGCAATCTTGGAATTCCTACACGGCCGTGCCTTGAAAGTACACGCCCTCTTCAACCCGTGTCCGGTGTGACTTGTATAAGAGTAAGGGTCTTCCCATGGTTGTTCCAATCCGTTCCAACTTCATGATTGCTCCAATCCTTTTCGGCTTCATGGACATCCTTTATCAACCCGTTAAGTGCTTCCTTGAGTCGTTTCGCTCGACTTCTTGTGATCGGTCCAGGCGGCACTTCAAGAGGATCCACATTCCTTCTTCCGGCTTGACTCTCATCATGGTTCTCATCATTCCCCTCCTCTTGAAAAGGATTTGTCCTCAAATCGTCACCTACATCAAAAGGACTCAGATCAGTAACATTAAATGTGGTACTTACTTGATACTCACCAGGAAAATCTATCTTGTATGCATTGTCATTGATGCGCTTAAGAACTTGAAATGGTCCATCGCCTCTAGGAAGTAGTTTAGATCGACGTTGCACGGGTGTCAAGTCTAATTTTTTGCATTCCCATTCCTAATCCGATCTAGACTAGACCCTATGCTCATCTAATGTAGATCCTCGACTTGAGTTAGGAATTTCGTTTGATTTTTGGAGTCGCCACCCAACTGTTGTTGGGAAATATTGAATTAAGACTAAAGGAGCGGATTAGTCTTAATTTGGACCATTAGTCGTCGTTATTTCCTCTTCTCGTTTTTGAAAAGAGGAAAAGGGAAAACCAAAGTTTCTAAGTCCGGAGGCTAACCTATTAAAACCTTACGGTTACCACCTAATCTCCTAAAATTGTTCCTATTTAGAAATGTGTTTTATTGTGTTTCTGTTACTTTATGTTTTTTATTATTATAAGAAAATGATTTTTTTATTTCATTTTATAGGTTGACCCAAATGGGTGCCTACGTACCTACTACTCAGGATCAAACAAGCCGTAGTTCGCTTTTTTGAAAACCTTAAGTTTGTTTATGAATTTTAATTTTGAAATCTCTTTTGATTTATGTTTTTATCATTTTTTGGATTTTTTCTAAAAAATCTAAGCCTAAGCTTTAATCTGATTTTTTTTTAAAAATGATTTTTAGGGAAAAACATCAATTTTGGATTTATTTGAAGAAAAATGATTTTTCTAAGTGCTAAAACTCATTTTTATGATTCTTTTGAATTTTTTATTATTTTTTTGAATTTTCATGATTTTATGATTTTTACAAATTTTTGTGATTTTATGATTGTTTTTATGATTTTTATGATTTTTATGATTCTTCTACTATTTTTTATAATTTTTCTAAGTTTTCATAGTTTTTTATTATTTTTATGATTTTTTTTATTTTTTTATAATTTTTGATTTTTTGTTAAAAAATTTATCCTAAACTATTATTTATCCTATTTTGAAATCTAAAATTTTATTATTACTTCTTCTAATATTTTTTATTATTTATCTATATTTTTATTATTATTTATTTTTTCTTTTTATTTATTATTGTTATTTTTTTAATTTTTTCTACATTTTTTTATTATTTTACAACATTACTAAATCCTAAAAATCTAATTTCTACATTTTCCTACTTATGGAAATAAAACATAAATAAATAACTAAATAAATAACCAACAAATAAATAATCAAATAAAAAATCGAATAAATACAAATAAAATAAATAAAAAAATTCAAATAAATAAATAAATAAATTCGAAAAATTCGACTTACCTGGATCCGGGTTGGTGCGCGGGTCGGGTCGAAGCGGTCGGATGCGGCGGCGGAGGATGCTCATTCACGGCGTTCTGGCGGTCTTTCGTGACGGGTGAGGTGTCGAATCCTAGCTTCTTGAGGGTGCTGAATCCAATGGTGGCGGTGGTTTGCTCCCAGATCGTCTCCTAGTGGTGGTTCAACTCCGGTCGGCGATCGCAATTTTGGGTCTCCTCCGATTTGCACTATTTTCTCACTTTCTCTCAATTCTAATCCGTGTTTTGGCTTCCTCCACTCCTCCTCTATTTATAGGCACTTGAAACCGAGCTGGATAAGCTTAGATTTCCTCTGATCGAAGCTAATCGGATTTTCGGTTAAAAAAACCAACTCCGATTTGTGTAAATCCTTTGATTTGTTGTGATTTGATTCCAATTAGATAATGTTTATCTTATTTCCGTTGAAGATCTGTTAGATTTGTGCAAAAAATCGAATCGAAACGGCCGAAATTCGAATTTTCTCTTCCGTCGGCGATCTCGGACTCGAGGTAGAAGACGATCACGCGCCCGGCGCGTGCGTTCTCTCCAGCCAATCAGATGCTGCCACGTGTCCTGTGTAAATGAAAAAATCGCAAAACGCGGAAATTGCTTCCCCCGCGTTTCGAACCCGCGACCTTGCACCCGCTTAGCTACGGCTCGGACTAGCTGAGCTAACCCATTTTCCTGATTTTGTTTATTTCGCAAATTGCATATATGCAATGCGATTTTTTTTTTTTTTTGTATTTTTTGAAATTTAAAAAATTTGTAAACATTATTTATTATTTATTATTGCCATTTCTGAAATCATTTTTCAAATTGATGTTTTTTCCTATTTATTTTTATTTTTTGAATATTTTTAATTATTTATGCTAAATTAGGAAAAAATTAGAAAAATTGGAAAAAAATTAAGAATTGATTATTATCAATTATTATTCATTCCTAGGGCAAAAATGGGGTGTTTACAGCTGCTCCTCTTTGTGGTAAAGTTTGAAAAACTTGACTACAAAGACACAAAGGAAGACGTCATTTTTGGCCTCTTAAATAGGTTTTTGGTAGGAAAATGCTCCAAGAGCTAATATTCCCACGATTGAAAATGGTCCTAACAATTTAGAGTAATGTTCCTTCCCCAAAAAGTGCTTTATGGGCTGACTGATTGGCGATAGGAAACATCTCAAGCATTGTTTAGGAGTGTAGAAGAAATGATGATAGGAAGCATCTTATCAGATTAGCAACCTTGGAAAGAAAATTTACTTAGGAAGCGCCCTTATGAGCTGGCTACTTGTCAATAGAAGCATCTTGTTAGACTAGCAACTGTTTGGAAGAATATTTCCGAAAAGTGCCCCAAGAGCTGACTAATCGGGAGAATCTAGGAAAGTGCCCCTCATGGGCTAACTAACCTTAAGATAGATTTTTAGGAAAGTGCCCATCTTGGGCTGACTAACTTATGGTAGAGTGTCTCAAAAAGTGCCCTTATGAGCTGACCTTGAGAACGGGTTTTTAGGAAAGTGCCCATCTTGGGCTGACTAACCTTGGATAGAGTTGTCTCAAAAAGTGCCCTTATGAGCTGACCTTGAGAACAACTTTTTAGGAAAGTGCCCATATTGGGCTGACTAACCTATGATAGAGTTGTCTCAAAAAGTGCCCTTATGAGCTGACCTTGAGAACAACTTTTTAGGAAAGTGCCCATCTTGGGCTGACTAACCTATGATAAAATTGATTAAACTGTCTCAAAAAGTGCCCTTATGAGCTAACCTTGAGAACAACTTTTTAGGAAAGTGCCCATCTTGGGCTGACTAACCTATGATAAAATTGATTAAACTGTCTCAAAAAGTGCCCTTATGAGCTGACCTTGAGAACAGATTTTTAGGAAAGTGCCCATCTTGGGCTGACTAACCTATGATAGAGTTGTCTCAAAAAGTGCCTTTATGAGCTGACCTTGAGAACAACTTTTTAAGAAAGTGCCCACATTGGGCTGACTAACCTATGATAAAATTGATATCTCAAAAAGGTGCCCCCTATGAGCTAACCTTAGAGAGGATGTTTAGGAAAGTGCCCATCTTGGGCTGACTAACCTAAGATAAAAACGATATCTCAAAAAGGTGCCTTTATAGGCTGACCTTAGAAAAGACATAGGGAAGTGCCCTTTTTTGGGCTGACTACTCTATTAAGATGAATGTTTAGACAAGTGCCCAACTAGGGGCTGACTCATCTTATGCTTCTGAATATGTTTTCTACGGACTGAGCTATATGATGTGATGTTTTTCATGATAGTTATTATTTTTTCAATGTGCTTGCCAGTTTTATCGTGGATAGTAACCAAACAACCGAGCCTTCGTGCTGGTTTGCTTCTGCTTCATTTCTTCTTTTCTTGACTCGAGATTGAAAATTTTGTTGTGCTCCCTTTCCTTATGCACATGGCTCTTTTGATGGTAATGTTATCCTACTAATGCATTCAGTTTTAATGCTCAAAAGTAAATAGAATTATATCACAAACTATATTAAGATTCCTTATCATTTTAGTGTTTATCTTTCATTGGTGAAATAGTGGGTAATGTGTTTAGGAATATTTGTTGTGATGAATTGATTTGAATCTATTGACCATTTAGGAATATTAACTTTGCTTGTAAAAAGTAAAAAATCGACTCAACGAAATCTGTATCGAATATTGTCTTTCATAAACATTAGCAAAATTTCGATTCCCTTGCCTAAGGATAGTATATCT